>BQNB010049479.1:0-34681 GCA_026074375.1 Tanacetum coccineum | reverse complement strand
ATGGCGTTTCATGCCTTGATTTCACTGTTATAAATATATTTGTAATCTCTTGTACTAATCAAGTGTAGAACTAAGTTCATGTGATAGATAAGTATGTTTAATATTAGTTTAGAAGCTTACATTAAAAACATGGAATTGGTTTAGAATGTGATATTAATGTGATCGAGTAAGAAGCGGTGGTAAAACAAGATGTGGCTTTTATGTGAAAAATTAAATAACAGTAAAAGTGGTTGCTTATTTTGGTATGAACCGAAAAGAAAAAAAATATTAAAAGAGGACATAAGAAGATAGTACTTACTCTTGCTTCCGTTGTTGTCAAACGCTTATATTGCTATTCATTATTTCCATGTGATACTAATCAAAGGTAAATTCTTGCATAGATTGTAAAAGAAATATAAAACTGAATATGTCATAATAAAAGATCACCCTTCTATTATTGTAAACGAATTATCAGATTGTTTAGCATTTACACAAAACGCCACCTATCACCTAGGACTATAATTGTAAGAAGCTTTGTTCGTAAAAGATGTAAAAGCTAATAAGAGGCTTGAGGGAGTTTTATGTACTTTTAAATCGAATAGTCGCCTTACGATTAAATATCAAGTCAGAAGAATCAAAATAGATTAATTTAAAATTATGTCTTTCCATAATGCTTTTCAATTTTTTTTTCATTTTCTATTATTTAATCAATTGCTATTAGTAGCCTTATAATTATATTTTAGATTCACAATTTTTGTAAGATTAAAGCTGAAGCATACAAATTGTACTATGATTGATTTTAGTGTTAAATGTGCATGGGAAGTTCTTAGACCACGTGGGATTGAAGTCCCATGGTTACATACTGTTTGGGTTTCACATGCTATTCCACGTCATGCATTCCATCTATGGCTTGTAATGAGAAGAAGCTTGAAGACGCAAGACAAGTCAAGGCAATGGGATGTTGCTCCTACAATAGATATAACTCAGGTGCGTTGTTCGTTATGTGGTATGCAGCCTGATTCACACGAGCATCTTTCCTTTGAATGTTCATACTTGTCTAAGGTGTGGACTCTAATTCGTGGGCTGGTGGGCATGGATGTGGTGCCGCCTATTTTGGACAACATCCTTGCGTGGTTCTAACCGATGGGAAACAAGAAAACTATACAGAATTTTGTTGGTAAGATTCTGTTTGCTGCTGCCTCATATTTTATTTGGTTGGAACGTAATAATAGGTTGTTTAAAAACATTAGAAGAACTTCGGAAGAGCTAAGGGACGCTATTGTTGTAACAATTCGTCTCAATCTTACTACTTTCAGATTCAAGAATAAAGCAAAAGTTCATAGTTTGCTTTCGTTATGGAAGATGCCAACGTCTTTTAGATTCTATGGCTGATTAGGTCGGTTTTCTAGATTGGTTTTTTGTAACGTCTATGATCGTTTGTGGCATGTCACAAGTGTCTTAGTGGTAGTTCAAGAATGGCTTGAGGTTAATGTGGTATCTCTGCCAAATTCTATTGTACTTAAGTGTTTCATGTGATTAATTCTATTTTAGATTCACAATTTTTGTAAGATTAAAGTTGAAGCATACATATGGAGTCCGATTCAACAAGCATTTCCCTTAGAGAAGACACACAAACACAACCAGAGACCGTTTTCAATCTACCGTACGTTCCATTCTGATTATGTTTTGTGTTCACATTCATAAATTATTTATCGGGTTTAAGTTCGAGATACCTGTTTTTAATGTATGGTTTGACGATCTAATGTTTGCATTTTGTGTTTTTCAGGGTGCACGACTACTATTTTACTTTATTAATCATGAGTTACACCTTTAGGATTATCCTAGTAACGGTTCCCACTATGTGCGATATGAGAAAAGTGTCTCCTATAGAAATGAATCATCCATTCATGTTCATATCGATTGGTACAACATTTGTGGCTGTACTCACATGTCTAGTTTTGATTTTTGCAAAATACTACTTGCAAATCTCGTGGACGTGGTATATCCGTTTAACAATCGTAAAATGCATTGGATTATTCAGGACACTTGTGGCAAATTTGTCAATTTTTATGGTAGCATTTGTCCCTCCAAACTTTATTTGGCATTTGGATAATACATTTGACAGCGATGCCAATTATCCTAAGATTAATTCTTTGGAGGCTACTTCATATACCTCTTTCCCTTGTATTGGTGTTTTTCCTCCCAGGGAACCTCGACTGGATCATGATCTCAATACTAATGTCCTTCGCGTTTTTGGAAACAATCACTAACGTTATTTATTCCAACAAGAAAGGAGAAACAAACAATGTACGGAGCCTGAAATCTCATCAACAAGACAAGAGCAGCAATCTTGCTCGTGTAGATGCTAGTTATAAGATTTAGGAGTTAGATGTTTGTTATTTGATACTAGCTAGCAATACTCATTCGTATGAAATTTAGATTTCGAGATCTATGTCTTGGTGAGAATAAGGTTGTATTGAAGTGGTTTGCGCATATTGTTTTGCAAAACAAGCTCATGGATATGCCTGCACATTCATAATGATAATAGATGTGAGCATTAATCTATTGTCCTTTGTATTGCAATTTAAAGTGTTAAAGTAATTGTCTTAATATGCTTAATCAAAGTACAAATTACTTTAACTTATGAGAATCATGTATTTTTTTGGTTAAAGGGTTTTCCCGGTAAATTTTATTACTTTAAAAAATTGTTAAGTACAAGGGATGACACACATCTTCGCCCGTTACAAAGGCAAACAACTTCCTTTAAGGAAGAGAAACAAACTAGATTAGACCAAAAAAGAAATAAAATACGAGGAGACTATTTCTTCTTACGCCCTCTTACTTTAATATCCAAACGATCACAAAAAGCTTGAAGCGTCTCAGGAAATTCCTCACCTTCATACAAATCATCATCGTATGGGTCGTATTCGTAGTTATCAAGCTCATACGAATCCTTCCATAGCTCTAGCAAACTTAGATTACCATAACCATCATTCTTTGACAAGAAATAAGTCATATCATTATCGACCGAAGCAACTTCGTCCTCACTATCCTCGTTAACCTTTCTCAAAGGTTTTCTTTCATTATCTACCAAAATGGCTTTCCCATCCATAATTAAATTTTCTATCTTATTAATTTTCTCCATAGTTGGAGTAGTACTAGGACTACTAAATTCCGCATTCCAGAATGAACATCTACTAGAATTTGCCTCTTGATTGGCCAAATGTGTAGATCCCCCCTTGGTGCCCATTTCCACCTCATTATCAACCAAATTAAGCACATCAAAGAGTTTGACTTACTAACCTCATTGGTAGACTGCACGTTATTATTCTTGTTCCCTTCATTGTTGGCAGCCGGCTTTTTAACAGGTCTATATTCTTTCTGAGGTTTAAAGCACATTGTTGGGCCAACCGTAACACCTCGAGAAGGTTGGTTAGGCTTCTTTACATTCTTCTTCTCATCAGCACCTGTATTCTTCGGAAAATCCTCATGAATATGTTTAAAAACCTTACAAGACGCACACTTAGGGGGTTTCTATTTATGCTCAACATGGACATTACAAATATAATGGCCCTTTCCCTTAACTCTAGGCATAGCCACAAAAATGTTATCTTTCAACTCCACATCAGCACTAAGCTCAATCATAACTCTAGTATATCTTGACCTACCCCAACATTGCATGCACATATTAGATGTATAAGAGTCAAGCATTAGAGGAGTAGCTGGTTTAGTAGCAATGGCACTCAAGCCATCTTCGCTGAAATCCGTAACAGGTACACCATGAAGTTTAACCGAAACTGGAACAATACTAACATCTTCTTTCAATAGGTTCTCATCTGGATGTCATCTCTTCAGGATAAGTGGGTTATTCTGAATAAACCATGGACCATTCTCAAGCATAAAATCTAAACCATCCATGGAGCTAAATTGAAAGGAAAATAAGCCGGTAGATGAGCTGAACATAGAACGAACAAGCCCGTATTTACCCCAAGTGTTTCTAACATAATTAGAAATAATAGGGTATGCCACCCGCTTCCCAAAAAAAAAAACCATATGTTGTATTAGCAAATCGATCACTAACAGCTCGAATAGACTCCACTAGGATAACCACATCAATCCTCTTACCCCCCCCCCCCCTCAGTGTAGAACAACGTACATAATTTCCGATTTCTCCTCTTGGTTACCACAACATTTACGTATGAAGACTTACTAGGGGCATTACCAGCTAAAGTATTAACCTGTGTAGGTAATGGTGGGAAAGATCACAGACCGGTATGATCCTCAAACGAGCTTTGTGATAACATCAAATAACGTCATATTATTCGTATCATTTATCCTAAGTTTTCTAACCCATTTGATGTAATTACTGCTTGAAATCGATACTTAATTGCTTATATTTAGTTTTTCGGTAATTACGGATCACTTGGTGAAGATTTCCCTCACAGGCACGCAATTTGGAGCTTAAACGAAGAAATATTAAGAATCTGTATATGATAGCCAATACGTCGTATCCATTAAGGAAGATACGGCGTATCAGTGCCAGGACTTCACTAAATTATCGCGAAGAATCTAAGATCAATACGCCGTAACCAGAAGACTGCATACGCCGTATCCAAGATACTGTTCAAGAATATTCTGGAAGATTTAGAATATATCAAACGTGGTCCCTACTCCAAGTAACTCCCAATATGCCGTATATTCCAGCAGCTATATAAAGAATCCCTAAACTCGATTTTGGGGTGTGCTTAACCATATTTTCGAAACCCTAATTCCAGAAGTTGATTTTCAGAGACAAAAAAGAGCAGAGAAGGTATAGCAACGCGCATGATTCCATAGGGAACGACTTGTAATCTTATCATTCATTACATATGCTTTTGGATTTGAGTATCATTCGTTTAACTCGGTTAGGTTACTCATACATTAGTAGTTTTGTGTGTTAAATACAATGTTTAATGGCTAACACCATTGGGTGTTAGCCATGTTTATGAAAGTTTAATTGTTTGGTTTATAGCTTGTAGATCTTTCTTAATTACTCATTGATTGTTTGTTATGTTTATCACATGATACTTGTTTATGTGCTATAATATGTGTACCTCCCATTCAACTGGATCGAAAATAGTCATAGACTTAGGGCCTGGGGGAGCTCTCTATATAGTGTTTAGTGTAAATCCTAGAATAATAGTGACCGATCAAGACGTACCTTTCACCCTTTGGGTAACCATGAATTAACTAAGTAAGGTGACCATAGGTAATACTCGTTCCAAAGGTAAAGGCCCAGTTAGCACTACTAGAGCACTACTTACCGTTTAGCAGTAAATGGGTAAAGTCGTCATTTCGCTAGGGTTTAAGTGAGAGCACCATCACACTCACCTAAGATAGATTATAACTTACAAACAAGGTGCTTTATGCAGATGCGTAAAACGTGACAGGGTATGCGTGTCTAGGTTCTAGGAATAAGTAACGCCTAGATCTTAAGAATGATATACCGCCTCGAAATAAGTAGGTCATTGCACAATCAAGCTAAACAAACATTAAACCGGATTAACATGGTTAACACAGTTTTCTATCATAAGGCTATACGCTTTTCTTACTTTTGTTATTTGTCTTTTGTGTATTAGTGCGTAGAGAATAGGTTAAGTCACCACTACACCTGTGTTAGTCTCTCAGACTAAACCCCCTTTATCCGCTAGAATTAGGAGTAGGTTTGACTTAGACTAGATTAATGTAGAATACTAACAATACTAATAGATTCACGAATTGAGTTTCATTCCCAAGAGTTCGACACCTTACTTACCACGTAATACTACAACTACCGGGCTACAACTCGTTAGATGTTTTCTTTATTAGTAATTCGGCTAAATATAAATAATAAAACTTGAATAAAGGCTTTTACTAAAACCCTACATCGACAAACAATCCACGTCAAGTTTTTGGCGCCGTTGCCGGGGAATGAAGGATAATTCTTGTTTTTGTTAGTATTTTAGTTTAGAATAGCTTAGCTTAGATTAGATTTATTTGTTTCTTGTATTTTTGCATTTTTTGTGTGTTTTGTTTCTTGTGTATTCTTCAGCTAGGTCAAGATGGATGAATCTAATTTGACTATGGAGGAGTACATTGAGCTTCTAGAGAAAAGAGCTAGAAGGCGTGAAGAGACGATTGATTGGCGAACTGCTACGTACGTAACCATGGATTGCGAAGACCTTGATTCTCTTGCAGGTAGTGAAGCAGATTTCTCAGCTATCGTCTACGATGATGCACCAACATCATCTTATAATGTTTCTTCCGAACTAGCTATAAGTATCTACAATGCTATTCAAAGTGATATTAATTTTAGCGTGTCATTTTCCGATTCCGAGGACGAAGAATTTGTTGCTAAATTTGATGGGGATTCTTTCAATTACAAAATATTTCTCGTTAATACTTTAAAACCGGAACATGTAAGTGATCGTGTTGAAATTAATAATGAACCAAGTTCGGAAAACATTGACATTGACCCAACGGAAATTGTTTCATGCAAAGAAATAACCCCCGTTGAGTCCAATGAAAACTTTGAAACTAATCACGATAATGATCCTAAACCGTTTAAAGAAAATCAATTTATTTTGATCATCAAAGTGATTAGTAGAATAAGTTTCCACGAAGGGATGCCTTTAAATTTATTAATCAAGAATCTATGTGCGCCATTTGGCGTTCCCTTCAACCCTAAAGGTATTATAAGGTAGGCGTTTGTCCACATTGTTGCGGAGGCCAAGGTACATTTTTCTTAAACTTTGCTTGAACTAGGAAAAAATTGGTCTCCAGGATCCAATACGGCGTACTAGGAAAAACCTATATGCCGTATCGACTTTTTTCACAAGTTAAAAACGATTATAAGCAAACTGTCCAATACGCCGTATTGGACAGATCTCGATACGCCGTACTGAATTTGGGTATATATACCCCATTTCATACGACGTATCATTTTCACACACACACATTTTTACTCAAACTAATTACCGCGAGTCGATTCTCGAGCCCAATTTGTTGATTATTCGTGTTTAGATCACTCTCCTTTCATCAAATCAAGGTTCATTTTTGTATATCTATATGACGATATTGCTTTTGATGTGTTGATGTATGAATAGAAACACGACTGGCAGTAAGTTTAGCACCTTAGCTTTTTGTCCATAACACGGAAACCATGCACTATTACCAAGATACAAGCGGATAGATTACAAGAGAGATGAGTGAATTCAAGTGTGTGAAGACAAGTCTAACTTAAAGACTTTAATATAAACAAAAGTGCTTGCCGGGAGACAACCCGGAATGTTTTTCAATTTTTATCGAGTTTATCTTCCTAGTTGATCAATTACGGCGTATCCACTACCACTGGATACGACGTATTGAACCCAACTAGACGTTATCCACTCCTTTTATTATTCTGCTTAAACATTATTGCCAAGTTTGTCAATACGGAGTATGTCTACCAAGATACGACTTATTGAACTCCTGACCCGTATTTGACTTTCTACAGGTTTTACTCCATACGGCGTATCCAGGTTTAAGGATATGGCGTATTGGAGCCCTGTACAGTTTATTTTTATTTTCCTAACCAAACAAACAAATGTATATAGGATTGCATTTTGTTCTCTAATTTTTACAGGACCTTTTCTGGAATACATATGATACTTGTGGTGGAGTTCGAAAAGAAGAAGCTGGAATATTGGTCGAATTTGTTGGAGCTTTGAAGTAATTCGAAGCGGTTGTCCAACACTACTTTGCTCGCAAACGCAAAAGGAAGATCATACCGAGCAAATCTCAGGGGAGTTTCCCGTTCTAATTCTTTTTATTTTCTATACTTTAATGCCTATATACAACGAGGTCGTTGTATAATTTAAGTAGGGGGAATGAGAATTAGAACGCCTACTTGTCCTTAGATTTTCATAAGAAAATGCTAAAAACGATCAAATTTAAAAAATTTCGAGCATAGTTTTGTGAATTTACTAGTTACATAACCCGCACAAACAACCCTTAATTCCTATTATGAGATTTAGCCTATCTGTTTCCCCGATTTACCTAAATTCCACAAAAATATGAGTGTGCCGGTGATGTAGTAAACTTTAAAACTTGGCTTGGTATATCTATTCGAGACCACAATAATGAGCATCATTTGATATAATTGGAGTAATTTTTCTAGGTTGGCAAATTTTTAGGATTACACCCAAATACCCCTAAATGTTTTTGTTGTTAATTAACCACATCAGTTAGTTAACCCCCGTGTAAACCCTTTCCACACTCATCTTTAGAGTGAAGATCCACTTAGAAAAACCCTCCGAGCCTATCCTTTTCATGCCTACTCTACTTGACTCTTGAAAGACCGAAAGGGAGAAATCCTGAATAGCGCATTCTTGATTCATGTAGGGGAAGCTTTTTCACACCACAAATATTGTTTCGTTACACCCTTACACCTTAGCCTACCCTATTAGATTAAGTTCTTAATCAAGTTGCTAGTAGCTTTTGTGTAAAGTATTGTATTTCCTACGGTCTTGTGTATTTTCTATCTTTGGTTAGGTAGGGAAATTGCACAATGCAATAGGAATGTGAAAATAGTGTATATTTTTAGAGTATTTGAATTTTTGTGTGTGTCAGAACTACTTTCACTATTATTTTTATAAGTCCGAAGTATGGAACATTACGGAAAAATTATCTGGAGTTATGATGATCGTGAAGCGGTGAAAATACACCGAAATTCGTATATAGTTAGTAAAAAAATCAAAAAATTAAAGAAAAAGACAAAAAAATAGTAAGTTTGTAGAGTATTGTTGTAGTTGGTTAAAATAAACCAACCATTGTACCTTCTTGTATAAAAGTGGTCGATATCACCACTTATTTGTAAAGTATTGTAAAGTCTGAAATGATTGGGAGTTATTGTCATGGAGACAATAACTAAGGTTGTATTTGATCTATCAATTGGTCAAGGCATTTCATAAGCCTAAATTCGTGTCTACTAAAGCGTGAGTATCCAAAGTCAAAGCGTGAGTTGTGGTTTTATTTTGTGTCTTTATCAAGGGATGGTCGGGAAAGTTACTAGCAACATGTACCTTATTTGTATAGGACTTAATCTATTTGTTTGTTTATTTTATTTAACACAAATTTTTCCAAATTCTTAGCTAATACTTTAGAATGATCGAATGAGGCTGCGTTACGATCCTACATGTCTATCTCATGGATTCGGGTGTGTCTGTTATGATTTTGGTGCCTTGTTGGAGTATTTTCGTTGGAAAAAGCTAGAAGATCCCTACCCTATATCATTCTTCTTCCTAACTATTAGTTAAGTCCGAATTAGGGTATGTTCAATCACATGTGTCTATTCCGTCGTTACGGCCATCTACATGTGGTTTTGGCTCCTTTTTTAGATGGTACTTTTGGTGAAAGAATGTAAGAATGATCAACCCTTAAACCAAAAACCCAATTTGCCTTCTTAGATTAATTACTCCATGGCTTTAGTGGTGGAGATGTGTATCCTTTCCAAGCTTATAATAGAATACTATTCACGATCGAGCAATTGAGCGAACTACTAAAATGTTACCACATAGATTAGTTGAGTGATTTGAGTGTTTTCATTTTCCTATTTCGTGAGGTGTTTGGTTGTGTGCTAGTATTGGAACTTAATGATTGCCTTAAAGGAAAAGATCCTACATCGAATAGGATTAATTTTCATAAGTTTTCTAAGGTCTACTTGAGGACAAGTAGGATTCAAGTGGGGGATATTTGATAACATCAAATAACGTCATATTATTCGTATCATTTATCCCAAGTTTTCTAACCCATTTGATGTAATTACTGCTTGAAATCGATACTTAATTCCTTATATTTAGTTTTGCAGTAATTACGGAGCACTTGGTGAAGATTTCGCTCAAAGGCACGCAATTTGGAGCTTAAACGAAGAAATATGAAGAATCTGTATCTGACAGCCAATACGCCGTATCCATCAAGGAAGATATGGTGTATTAGTGCCTGGACTTCACCAAATTACCACGAAGAATCTAAGATCAATACGCCGTATCCAGAAGACTGCATACGCCGTATCCAAGATATTGTTCAAGAATATTCTGGAAGATTTAGAAGATATCAAACGTGGTCCCTACTCCAAGTAACTCCTAATACGCCGTATCGGAGGAGCCCAATACGGCGTATCGACCCTATTCCAGAAGCTATATAAAGAATCCCCAAACTCAATTTTGGGGTGTGCTTAACCATATTTTCAAAACCCTAATTCCAGAAGTCGATTTTCAGAGATAAAGAAAAGCAGAGAAGGTATAGCAACGCGTGATTCCATGGGGAACGACTTGTAATCTTATCATACTTTACATACGCTTTTGTCTTTAGGTATCATTCGTTTAACTCGGTTAGGTTACCCATATACTAGTAGTTTTGCGTGCTATTACAATGTTTAATGGCTAATACCGTTCGGTGTTAGCCATGTTTATGAAAGTTTAATTGTTTGGTTTATAGCTTGTTGATCTTTCTTAATTAATCGTTGATTGTTTGTTATGTTTATCACATGATACTTGTTTATGTTCTATAATATGCGTACCTCCCATTCAACTGGATCAAAAATAGTCCTAGACTTAGAGCCCATGGGAGCTCTCCATATAGTGTTTAGTGTAAATCCTGGAATAATAGTGACCGATCAAGACGTACCTTTCGCCCTTTGGGTATCCATGAATTAACTAAGTAAGGTGACCATAGGTAATTCTCATTACAAAGGAAAAGGCTTCAGTTAGCACTACTAGAGCACTACTTGTCGTTTAGCAGTAAGTGGGTAAAGTCGCCAGTTCGCTAGGGTCTAAGTGAGAGCACCATCACATTCACCTAAGATAGATTATAACTTACAAACAGGATGCTTTATGCGGATGCGTATAACGTGACAGGCTATGCGTGTCTAGGTTCTAGGAAGAAGTAACGTCTAGATCTTAAGAATGATATACCGCCTCGAAATAAGTAGATCATTGCACAATCAAGCTAAACCAACAATAAACCGAATTAACATGGGTAACACAGTTTTCCATTATAAGGCTATACCGCTTTTCTTGTTTCTGTTAATTGTCTTTTGTGTTTTAGTGCGTAGAAGATAGGTTAAGTCACCACTACACCTGTGCTGGTCTCTCAACTAAACCCGTCTTTATCCGCTAGAATTAGGAGTAGGTTTAACTTAGACTAGATTAACGTAGAATACTAACAATACTAATAGATTCACAGATTGACTCTCATTCCCAAGAGTTCGACACCTTACTTACCACGTAATACTACAACTATTGCGCTACAACTCGTTAGATGTTTTCGTTATAGGTAATTTGGCTAAATATAAATAATAAAACTTGAATAAAGGCTTTTACTAAAACCCTACAACGACAAACAATCCGCATCACTTTTGTTGGGAATAAATCTTCATGAGAGGTTAATACTGCCAGAATATAACTAACAGTACTAACTAGGTTAGTACTGCCAGTACTAAACTTAGTACTGCTAGTGTTAGTTTGTATTGCTAGAAGAAAAGTTAATACTGCTGAAGACTTAAGAGTGCCAGAAGAAGATTACTTGAGGATAAAGACTCGTGAGAAGATATTTATGAATGTAATCTTAGTGTATATCTTATAAAGTTAGAAAGATATGTATATCTTTAAGTTTATAGAAGATTCTCTAAGATTTGTAGTTATCTTGTAAAGGACTCCTTGGTGTATAAAAGGAGGTCCTAGGTTAATACTTTTGACGTACGTTTTGAGAAAAGTTTTGCATGCTTCAAGGTTGTAAACCCTAGTACTAGTTAAGAGTACTCGTATTATTGATCTAATAATATTGAAGCTTTTTGTTTACATTCATTGTTCATTCTACTGCATCATAAGTTTACTGTTTCATTGATAATACTTCTAGAGTATTAAGGTGTAGATTCCGCATACACTTTAATATATCAACAAAGTCTCTACTATTGTTACTTTGGATTTATCTAAGGTAACATACTCTTTACAAGCTAAAGAATCGATCAAGATTTGGGATCAACAAGTGGTATCAGAGCTTGTGCTTTGAGAAACTTTGATCTAGAAGTCATGGAGTTTGAGAATGCACAGAATAACACTACTACTAAGTTCCCCATACTCAAACTAGGTGAGTATGAGATGTGGGAGATGAGAATCAAGCAGTACTTCCAGGTTCATGACTATGCTCTATGGGAGGTCATAGAGAATTGCAACTCATGGGTATCTGTTCCACAAACAACACAAGAGAATGGGACTTCAGTTACAAAGAATTCAGTGCCTGTAACTGCTGAAGAGAAGATCTGTAAGAAGAATGATGTCAAGGCTAGAAGCTTGCTACTTATGGCTCTTCCCAATGAACACCAGCTTACTTTCAGTCAGTACACTGATGCTAAAACAATGTATGCTGCTATTAAAACTCGATTTGGAGGTAATGAAGCCACCAAGAAAACACAAAAGGCACTTTAAAGCAACAATATGAAAATTTCAATGCTTTAAGCACAGAGTCACTTGAGGTTTCAGAAAATTGTCAGTAGGCTTGCTATTTTGGGTGTGGTTATCACTTCAGAAGATCTAAATTCTAAGTTCTTGAGAAGCTTGCCTCCTGAGTGGAATACTCATGTGGTTGTATGGTTGAATAAAGCGGATATTGAAACAATGAGCATTGATTATTTGTAAAACAACTTCAAAATTGTTGAACAAGAAGTAAAGAAATCTGTTGGTACAAGTACTAGTACTCAAAACTTGGCCTTTGTGACTGCTTCAAGCACTAGCAGTACTAATAATGTTAATACTGCTAACTCTGAAGTTAGTTATGTTAGCATTAATGCTAACACTGCCAGTACTGAAAATAGTACTGCTCATCTCAGTGATGCCACAGTCTATGCTTTTCTGTCAAATCAACCTAAAGGGTCTCAACTAGTTTATGAAGACCTAGAACAAATCCATGATGATGATCTTGAAGAAATGGACTTGAAGTGGCAACTGGCATTACTAAGTGTGAGAGCAAGAAAGTTTTACCAGAGAACAGGGAAGAAGATCATTATTAATGGAAGTGATACTGCTGGGTATGATAAGTCAAAGGTAGAGTGTTTCAACTGTCATAAGATGGGACACTTTGCCAGGGAATGTAGAGCACCAAGGAACAAAGATGGTCAATTTAGAAATCAAGACAACAGGAACTGGAGTCAAGATAACTCAAAAAGGACAGTGAATGTGGAAGATACATCTTCAAAGGCAATGTTGGCTATAGATGGTATTGGCTTTAATTGGAGCGACATGGCAGAAAAACAAGTTCAGATAAACATGGCTCTAATGGCATTCTCAGACTCTGAGGTATACAATGAAAATCTTGCTCTAAAACTTGTCTAAAAAACTATGAAACTCTTAAGAAATAGTGTGATGATTTGATTGTTAAACTTAATGAAACTGAATTTAAAACAGCTACTTATAAAAGAGGTTTAGCAACTGTAGAGGAACAACTTGTCACATTTAGAAAGAATGAAGTTCTTTTTGGTGAAGAAATTGCAGTTCTTAAGAGAGAAGTAGGTTGTAAAGACTATGAGTTAGGTATGCTTAAAACTGAGTATGAAAAAGTTAAGCAAGAAAAAAAGGGTACTGATTTTAAAATTGCAAAATTTGATAATGCCTCAAAAAGCTTAGACAAGCTGTTAGAGAGTCAGATAACTGACAAAAGTAAAAAGGGTATAGGTTATCATGTTGTTGCTCCACCCCATCCCTTAACCCTAAATGAACCTACAAGACTTGACTTGTCTTATTCAGGTCTTGATGAGTTTAAAGAATCTGAATTTAATGGGTATGGTCCTAGGGATACTAGTTTAAAGTCTACCATTGATTGTGACACAGAGTCAGATAATTCTATGGAGAATATTGATGACTCTTTGGAAAAAGAACAAGTAACTGATAGTGAGAATAGCTCTGTTGAGTCTTCACCTAATGTTGTTAAAGAAACTGTTTTTCATGCTGCCAAAAAGGTTGATTTTGTCAAACAAAAGAATAATGAAAAACCAGTTAGAAAAACAGTTAGGTATGCTGAGATGTATAGATCACAGAGTCCAAGGGGAAACCAGAGAAATTGGAATGGTCAGAAGTCCAATCAACTAGGAAATGAGTTTGTAATGTATAACAAATCTTGTTTTATTTGTGGGAGTTTTGATCATATGAAGATTAGTTGTCCTCACCATCAAAGGAAAAGGATGGTAAATTAGAACAATTACAATAGGGTGGATTATGACTATTATTCCAAAACCTTACACCCAAATACCCACAGGAATATGACACAAGAGCAGTTTTGCTGAAATCTGGCTTAAAACCACTTAGTACTGCTAGGCAGGTTTATATTGTTCACCCCAAACCAACAGTTCATAGTGCTAGACCAATGCCATATTTTTCTAAACAAGCACAATCAACTATTCAGAGGCCCTTTTATAAGAAACCAGCATTAACTAGAAGGTATTTTAATCAAAAGGTTAATACTATTAGGCCCAGAGTAGTTAATACTACTAGGCCATATACAACACTAGTTAATACTGTCAGGGCAAATGGGATCAATGTTGTTAAGCCCTCAGCATGTTGGGTTTGGAGACCTACCAGACCTAAAGGTGCATCACTTGTTTTCAACAGATATAACTACATTGATGCACGAGGCAGATCCAAGTCAGTAATGGCTTGGGTCCCCAAAGGAAACTAATTTCCTTATTTTCTATGTGCAGGACAATCCACAAATGAATGATAAAGGTTTCGTAGACAGTGGATGCTCAAGGCACATGACTGGTAACATAGCTTATCTCTCAAATTTTAAGGAATTTGATGGAGGTCATGTTACATTTGGAGGAGGAGCATATGGTGGAAGAATTTCTAGTAAAGGTACACTGAAAACTGATAGTCTTGATTTTGATGATGTATACTTTGTCAAGGAGTTAAAATTCAACCTTTTTAGTGTCTCACAGATGTGTGACAAAAAGAACTATGTCCATTTTACTGAGACTGAATGTCTTGTCTTATCTCTTAATTTTAAGTTGCCTGATGAAAATCAAATACTTCTTAGAATTCCTAGAGAGGACAACATGTACAGTTTTGATATGAAGAACATTGTTCCTAAAGAGAATTTGACTTGTCTTGTTGCAAAGGCTACATCAGATGAATCTATGCTCTGGCATAGAAGGCTTGGTCATATTAATTTTAAGAACATAAATAAGCTTGTTAAAGAAAATCTTGTAAGAGGTTTGCCTTTAAAACGTTTTGAAAATGACCAAACCTGTGTTGCTTGCCTTAAAGGGAAGCAACACAAAGCCTCTTGTAAGTTCAAGGTACTGAATCCCATTACTAAGCCCTTGTTTATGCTACATATGGATTTGTTTGGTCCAACCTTTGTGAGTAGTTTAATGCATAAAAAGTATTGCTTAGTGATCACTAATGATTATAGCAGGTTTACTTGGGTTTTCTTTTTGTCAACTAAGGATGAAACCAGTGAGATCCTTAAGAACTTTATCAAAGAGATAGAAAACAGTGTAGCTAGGACTCCTTAGCAGAATAGTGTAGCTGAGAGGAGGAATAAGACATGGATTGAGGCTGCTAGAACCATGCTAGCTGACTCTAAGTTACCCACCATATTTTGGGCTAAAGCAGTTAGTACTGCTTGCTATGTACAGAATAGGGTCCTTATAGTCAAGCCTCATAACAAGACACCTTATGAACTCTTTAGAGGTTTTAAACCAGCTCTAAGCTTTATGAAACCATTTGGATGTCATGTTACTATTATGAATACCTTAGACCATTTAGGCAAGTTTGATGGCAAAAGTGATGAAGGTTTCTTTGTTGGATATTCTTTAAGTAGTAAAGCTTTTAGGGTATACAACACTAGAACCAAGAAGGTAGAAGAAAACTTGCATGTTGAGTTTCTAGAGAATAAGCCTATGATTGAAGGAAATGGTCCAGAGTGGCTGTTTGATATTGATTCTCTAACCCAATCTATGAATTATGTACCAGTTGCTGCAGGTACAAGTTCTAATGATTATGCAGGTAGACAAGGAGAATTTAATGCAGATACATCTACTCAGAAAGAGAAAGTCAGTCAAGATTGCATTGTGATGCCAATTTGGAAAGATGCTTCCTACTTTGATTCACCTTCAAAGGATGTTGGTAATGATGAACCAAAATTTGCTTCTGATGATCAAGAGCAAGCTAAAGATGGTCCAAATGATGAAAACAATGATCAAGACAAGTCTGTACATGATAGCAGTCCTAAGGAAGATAATACTGCTGAACCACAAGTTAATACTGCCAGTCCTGGAATTAATACTGGTAGTTCTGAACTTAATACTGTTGTTTCACCAGTTAATACTGCTAGTCCTAAAGACAAATCAGGAGCTAGTCCTACATCTGAAGCCACTCATCTTGAGTACTTCAATGATGAAGATGAACCAGAAGTTGAATTGGGAAACATTCTTTCTTCATATACAGTTCCTACCACTCCCAATACAAGAATTCATAAAGATCACCCAATTAAAAATGTGATTGGTGATGTAAAGTCATCTGTTCAGACAAGAAGAATGTCAAAACCTACTACTTTTGAACAAGGGTTTCTCAGTGCTATTTATGAAGAGAAATCACATGACACTCTGAATACTTGTTTATTTGCTTGTTTCTTATCCCAGATTGAACCTACAAGCATTGCTAATGCCCTATCTAATTCATCTTGGGTAGAAGCAATGCAGGAAGAACTACTCCAATTCAAGCTTCAACAGGTTTGGATACTTGTGGATTTGCCTAAAGGAAAGAAGGCCATTGGAACAAAATGGGTCTTCAGAAACAAGAAAGATGAAAGAGGGATTGTGATTAGGAATAAAGCAAGGTTGGTAGCACAGGGTTATAGACAAGAAGAAGGCATTGATTATGATGAAGTTTTTGCTCCTGTGGCAAGAATTGAGGCCATAAGATTGTTTTTAGCCTATGCTTCTTTTATGGGTTTTCTTGTATATCAAATGGATGTGAAGAGTGCATTCTTATATGGCACTATTGAGGAAGAAGTTTATGTTACTCAACCACCAGGATTTAAAGATCCTGACCATCCAGACAAAGTTTACAAGGTGGTCAAGGCACTTTATGGGTTGCATCAAGCTCCAAGAGCATGGTATGAAACCTTGGCCAACTATCTGTTGAGCAATGGGTTTCAAAGAGGCAAGATTGATCAGACATTGTTTATCAAGAGGCAAAAAGGTGATATCCTTCTTGTTCAGATATATGTGGATGACATTATTTTTGGCTCTACAAACAAGGAGTTATGTACTGGATTTGAGAAGCTTATGAAGGATAAGTTTTAGATGAGTTCTATGGGAGAACTTACTTTCTTTCTAGGATTACAAGTGCAGCAGAGGGAAGATGGAATATTTATCAGCCAGGATAAATATGTAGATGAGATTTTGAAGAAATTCAACTACAATTATATGAGATCTGCTTCTACTCCAGTTGATTTGGAAAAACCTTTGGTTAAAGATGGAGATGCTAATGATGTTGATGTACATCTTTATAGATCCATGATTGAGTCCTTGATGTATCTTATAGCATCTAGACCAGATATCATGTTTGCAGTTTGCGCATGTGCCAGATTTCAAGTTACTCCAAAGACATCACATCTCATAGCGGTAAAAAGAATTTTTAAATATCTGAAAGGCAAACCAACATTAGGCCTTAGGTATTCTAGAGATTCTCCATTTGAACTAGTTGCTTATACTGATAGTGACTATGCTGGAGCAACTCAAGATAGAAAGTCTACAACTGGAGGTTGTCAGTTTTTGGGAAACAGGTTGATATCTTGGCAATGCAAAAAGCAAACAGTGGTTGCCACCTCTACAACTGAAGCTGAATATGTGGCTACTGCTAGCTGTTGTGGACAAGTACTCTAGATTCAAAATCAATTGCTGGATTATGGGTATAATTTCATGAATACTATGATTCACATTGATAATAACAGTACTATCTGCATTATTGAAAATCATGTTCAACACTCTAAAACAAAACATATAGAGATTAGGTATCATTTTATAAGAGATTGCAATGCTAAAAAGTTAATTCAAATGGTTAAAATTGATACTGAATATAATGTTGCAGATCTTCTTACAAAAGGTTTTAATGCTAGAAGATTTCAGTACTTGGTCTCAAGTATTGGAATGCTTAATCCTTAATGTTTAAATCTCTTTATGTCTTTGTAAAGTTGTGTAAAGAATTAGTACTGTTAGTTGTATCCATTAGTACTGCTAAGTTTCATTAGTACTGCCAGTCATACTTAAGACTGTTTGTTAAATCTGTTAGTCATAGTTAATACTGTTAAACAAGAAGATGCCTTGGACTGTATTTTTCTTGGTTTTGGACTAACACCTACAGGATAAGCAAAGAAGTATGATTGAATACCAATTGTGGAATTTGCTAGAAAAGTCACTGTTGATTGCTAACCTCTGATGCATTGCTTGAGGGGAGGCAAATTGTGCTTATCAACAGTCAAAGATGAATGAAAGGACATGTAATATCAGACAAATAGGTGTCAAACAATTTGGAAAGTCAAAAGAGGTCGGGACACTAAGGTACCTCAGTCTGGTGGTCCCCCTAAAAAAGGTTGGTGATGAGGCTGTCCATAAGGAGTAGGGTGACAAAATGAAAAAGGGCTGCCACTACTGCTTCTAGCTTTGAAGCAGAGCAGGACAGTGGTAACATAAAGTAAGACCCAATTCATTGCAACACTTAATGAGCCAAGTCCTTAGGGAATTAGTTCAGATAGTGGTCCCAGGTGCCACTTTACCATATTGGGGATGTAGATGCTCAAACTAGGTTTGAGGCTGCATCTAAAAGTCTAATGACCCACCTCTCTCAAGAGGTCACACACTTGGAAGTGGGTAGGACAGTATGAAACTTATGGAATTAATGGAATTTGTACAACACTGTGTAAATTTGTGAGCTAAAAGAATAGAGAAATGAAAAATAGACAGAGTGAAAAGTAAGCAAAAAGAATTGAGAGAAAAGGTGAGCCTAAAAACAGAAAGAGAGCATGTGTGATTCAACATTGTTGACAGGAATGCAATTTTTGGATGACATGGGGTACTTTGACTTAATTAACAGTCTTTAACTTTTATTCATGGGTTCTGCATAAATATGGATCCTCATGAATTCTCACATGTCTATCTAGTAATTTCTAGTGTGCTTGTGATGAATAGAGGCATCTTGTTGCAAAATTATTGAAGACAGGGTTAATACTGCTAGATAAGTTTTTAGTACTGCCAGTGTAATTTTAGTACTGCCAGACATGTCTTTCTACTCCTGGGAGAAGTTAATACTGTTAGGCTTAAAGTTAGTACTGCTAGACCAAAATTAGTACTGCTAGGTGACCATTAATACTGTTTGAGTCATAACAAAATTTTCTCAATCAAATAGCCGATGAGATATTTCCGCCAACAACCTAGCTTATAGGGTTTGACTAATTGGAGATTTCGTGATCTTTCTATATAATCATTAGATTTCTTCAAGATAAGTTTAAATCTTTTACAGTCGATGAAAATGAACTCTTTAAAACTCTCTCATAATTCAATTCGCTCTACCAAAACCTTACACTCTCTCCCATAATCAAATCATCGTGCTTTAATCAACTTTTCATACATCAAATGGCTAATTTGGAGTTTAGCGACAAGCACAACATGGTGGCCTACCTAGAGAAGTCTGAAGGGAATGAGGGATTTCATGAGATCATTGATTTTCTGGATGCTAGTCATATCAAGTATGCCCTTACAAAGAATCCAACCATATATGTCTCATTTATCAAACAGTTTTGGAGAACAGCTACTGCTAATACAAGAACTAATAGAGAGGTAAAGCTCACTGCTACAATAGATAGACATGCAAAGACTATTACTGAGGCCTCTCTAAGAAGACATCTGAAGTTGGAGGACAATGATGGTGTTACTTCTCTACCCAATTTAGAAATCTATGAGCAACTTGCTCTCATGGGGTATGATACTGATTCTGATAAGCTTACTTTTCAGAAGGGAAATTTTTCTCCTCAGTGGAGGTTTCTTATTCACACTATCTTGCATTGCTTGAGCCCTAAGAAAACTGCTTGGGAGCAGTTTAGTAGCAATATAGCAACTGCTATTATTTGCTTGGCAACCAATAGGACTTATAATTTTTCAAAGATGATTTTTGATGCCATGGTAAAGAATGTAGAAAGCCCACATAAGTTTTTGATGTACCCAAGGTTTATTCAAATCTGTTTAGACATGCAGAAGAAACACCTTCAACCTCACAACAGAACCTATGATGCTCACTCCCTTACAAATAAAGTCTTTAGCAACATGAATATGGGTTATTCAGGGGTAGAAGTACCTTTATTTCCTACTATGCTTACTGCACTAGAATCATCTCCTTCCAGGATCACATCTTCACCATCTATATCACCAGAACCATCACTATCACCTCAACATACACCTACTAGTGCCCCATACACTTCCCAACCTCAAGCCAATAAAGAGATCACTAGAAAGGAAGGAGGGACCAAAGGTGTTAAAAGCCTAAACTACATTTATTCTATATAAACCAAACATAAACACACACATACACTGTTTTGTTTTACAAAAATGGAGCTCTCCCCTCTCCTCCCTTTTTCGGCCGAGCACCACCACCGAAAGCCGCCGCCGGAAAACTCACATGCAAAATGATCAACTTATATTTTCTTAATCCCCTTGTCATTTCCTACGTTTTCCACCAAAAATATATAACATGCAATGGGTATTTTTTGAGTTAGAGTTCAGGTTTGATTTAACCATTTTCGGTTGAAATATGGTAGTAAAAGTGATATATAAGTGTTATTGGAAGCTTGGTTGTAAATAAAAAGGTTCAGTTTGGGGTCTTGGATTTGGTTCGATCGTCGGCAAGGAACAAAAGGGAACGAGACAAGTTTTAATCGAGTCTGATCTTGCTTATTATAGCATTGTAAGCATTCTTTTTATTTTTATTTTTGTTTGTTTTCGTTTATTAAATGATTTCGATTTATGCATGTGATGAAATCGCTATGATCTTGTGCCGACTAATTAGATTTGGTTATTGGATGATTGAGCGCATTGGGTATAGTTTATAGACCATTTTGGATATATTGTGAATGAGTTTTTGGGTTGGAAAATGGTTTTGGCGCGTTTTGTAAAATGTATTTTCGAGCAGAAAACAGAACCTGCGTAACGGGGTTCGAGATTTTGTGAAATCTGATTTTTGGTTCAAAATATATGATAGAGCTTTCTTAGACGATCGTTTTGATATAAAATAGAGCTTCTAACTCCTAATAATGAAGAAGTTATGGCCGATCGAAGTTTGGAAATTTTATAAATTTCCAATCAGCTATTTTGCATGTATACATTTTGTCCAGATTTTTAAACGAGCGTTTTGGACACTTTCGAGTCCGTTTTAGCCTTCCGGCAAAACACGAAAGTTGTCCGGAATGACGTTTTACGTAAAATCTATTCATGGTAAAAGTCACGAAAATGTGATATAACGGGTCAAAACCGATGGTCAAACTGCTGCGTTTTTATTAAAAATGTCAAAGTTACAGCTGATTCTTGCAGGGGCATTTTGGTCATTTTTCATCGAGTTTCGGGTCTCAGCTAAAACTAAAAGGTTATCCAGAATATCGTTTCGCATAAAATCACTTTTTACTCCGAGTCGTAAAAATGTGATTTTGATGGTCGTTTGACGCGGGTCAGATTTGAGTAAAAATAAATATAAGTATAAAAGTCAAAAAAAGTCAAATGTTGACTTTAAAAAGTCAACGAGTCATATAAGATTTATATAATTTTTAACTAAGTACATGAATATAAATAAAATGATAAGTATTAAAAATATACTTAGTTGTTTAAACTTACCAAAGATGGTAACTTTCCGAAAATATTAACTTTCTAAAAATAGAAAGTTATAAAAAATATAACGTTTTCAATTAAAATCACGTAAGATAAAACGTGAGGAATAATTATAACTCAATGAAGTGGGATTTTGTGATTTAAGTCGCGCAAGTGGATTTCTCATCACATGTATGAATATAATATATATATGTACGCATCGTTGATTATACTCTTCGGTATAGTAATCGAGCGACTCTAATTATAGGTTGTGATCATGTTCATTGATATTTCGTGGATTATTTCGATTACTTGATCTTCGGATTTTGATCAAGGTGAGTTCATAGCATCGCTTTTGAATTTTTTAAATGTTTTTAAACCCACGAGGGGGATACTTGTTGTTTTATAAAATGAGAACGCAATATGTTTTGATGCTAAATATGATTCCATTCACTACTGAGTATATGCCTTTTACTGTGTAGCCGTTAATTGCCTCGATGTTGATGAACGCTAATGCATTAAATAAATCTATTGGGTTTGACAACCCTGTCCGGGGTTTGAATCAGTTGTGACCACCTTGTCAAACGGACATTTTGTGGTTAGTATTAGGGGAAGTGACATACTTTCCGGTCATGATTTCGTCCTATGGGATGAATGTGTTAAGTTTCGGTACATGGGCTCTTTAGTTAGAAATCAATATTTATATAACTTGCTTACTCACAAAGCAACGTTATTGATGTTTTGTGGAACCAAAATATGCGTTCTATGTGTTAATTGTAAACTCTATGAATTCACTCAATGTTTTGTTGACGTTTTAAACATGTATATCACGTTAATTGCTGTTGATGGCTAGATGGGATGGAACGCGGATATTAAGGACGGTGACTCGATGAATAGTGTCATTTAATAAAAACAATGTTTTTGAAATGGAAGTCGTGTTAAGACTTGTAAAAGTAGAATTATCTATTATATTTTGAGACCTATGTAACTCTGATCTCTCTAATAAATGAAATTGTTTTTTATAAACGTATCTTTGAACGTTTACTGGGACTCGTGTGCATGTATTATGAAGTAGCACCCCAATAGTTGTATTCCGCTGCGTATCGCATTTTGGGGGTGTTACAGAGTGGTACCAGAGCACGAGTTGTAGTGAACTAAGTCGTTTTACAAAACTTGGACTACAACTGTTTTCGGAAAAATTTCACCAGTCTTTCACCGTTGTCCGATATCCGCGCGCTCATCATTCCCGATCCTTAGAAGCCTTATGTGGTATATATTTGATTGCATATTATGTGCGTAACAAGTGGGAAACACTTGGTATAAGTAATGATTATATAAGTAAATATATATACGGCATCCGTTCTATGGTGTACGATTATATAAATCTCGATATTCGCTTCTTGCGAAGAGTTTACTTTTTATGAGCATTTCGATGCGATATGATAAAATAATTTTGATACATGATGAAAACATTGTTGTTATATGATTATCTTTGAAACTTTCTTCGCGACTTTACTTTTCATCTTTGGATGATGTTGATTCGTTGTAGTTTGTCGATCCCAATGGGTTGACTTACTGTTCGACTCCGAGTACGAATATCTCCACATTGCTTTTAAATCGCATATGTTGTTTCGTAACTTATTATTTTGAAATTTTCTGGTTGATGGGAGTGCGACTTTTATATGTCATCCCATAACTCTTCATTGTTTTGGAAAACGACTATTAACTTATTCTCGCGTAACGTGTCGTTTGGAAACTTCTATCTTTGGAGCTTTCGAATAAAGTTGGTGCGTTTGCATTTTGATTCTCTTGTATCGACCTCTACTTAGTAAGTCATGAAAGGTTTGATTCCGGAAATCTATGATTTTTTTGTGGTTGAAGGAGTGTTAAGTCATTAGGTATGGCTTTGTATTGGTGTTTGGAGGAATTAAAATGGTGTTTGGTTGGGTTTTGAAATGGATTTTACGGCAGTTTGTAGCCAGCAGGTTGTGGGGTTGATTGTGAATTATTTTTGGTCTTACGGCACCTAGGAAAGCCAATTGAGATGTTGGTACATGTTTAAGGTACATGTGGTGAGTTTGATAGAATTTTAACTCTTCCGGATGAATGAGATATCGTCGTTTTTCTAAAACAAGTCAAATCTGGTATACCATTAGGAAAGGAGTATAACTCCATATTTTTGTAATAACTTTTCAAAAGAAAATTTAGGTACCTATAGAATACTCTTAGGGCTATCACCTCCAATTGGTTTTACATCAAAAGCATCGATAAATTTCAAATTTCACTCATTTTCGTAAACTACAAAAGTTTGTCAAAATTTCTTTGGGGACTGCTTTGAGATAGCAGCTTGTTGGATATCTTTCAAATATTTTTGGTCTATGAAGACCTGGGAAATTATACTAGGAGATAGAGAAACCTCTTAGGTACATATAGGAATTCGGATGGAGTCATATCGACGCCCGACAAATGAGATATCGCCGAAATGTCAAAACTAGTTGAAAAATTTGGGAACATAATTTGAATGAGTAATAAGTTCAAAAACTTATATAGCAACACCTAAATATGTAAAACTGTAAGTTCTAGATATTGAACAACTTAGACTTGAGCGGTCGTTTCGGCTCTTGCGGACGCACAATTTAGGAAATACACTCAATTTAGTGTAGCGATAAATTTTTTGAAAAATAGGCGGCTTTGATAAATAGGGGTAAAAGGGTAATTTCACCTTGGATCCGAAAATTTTTGGGTAGTGGGCCCTATGTTTCTAGAAATTAGATTCAAAACGCTTTCTGTAGGCGAAAACCTCATACTTTTATCGTTCATGGACTAGTAAGTAGGAGGATTTCAAGATTTAGGTTTATCAGATTGAGGTTATTGTTGCCTCAGAGTTTTATCTTATCACCGGCGTGGTGATTGTGCACTCTTTAGCTATTACTTATGATTTAGAACTCTAGGAGAGTTCATGTATATGTAGTTATGTATTGGAAACTTAAAACCATTAAGGTTGAATGTACTAACTTTGAAAGCCAATGATGTATTCCTTTTCAGGAAAATTTGTGTGTATGTATGATATTTTCGGCATTGTTATTACAATTGCTGTGATTGTTCTCGATTATGAGATATGAGTAAGTGTCATTGTGTATGTTGTACTATGAGTAAAGCCTAAAGGTCGTGGTTACCCCCGAGGCACTCGGTTTGTGTGAGATTGATTTGACCCCGAGTGTCGGGTGACTTCAATTGGCGAATCTTTCGCATGTGTATGTTACTTTCTTGCATAATCCATGTGTGGGTATTATTTTTGAAACTTGCTGTGACCGTTGACCAAACTGTATTTAATGATGTTTTGTGACTTGATGATTTTAAAACTGTGAATTGCAATAACGAATTTGTGTGTTGAACAAATGTCGTTGCGCGAGTCATATTGACTATATTGTATAAATTGTTTGTGTAAACAATGGAAAATGTGTTTTCAAATTTCATAAACTGCCCCTATGGTGTCAAATAAACCTTCTAAAAAAACATTTTTCTTTTTAAATAATAAGAATGGAAGGTGGAGCTGATATTCTCTTCTTCCTTTCTTTTGAAATGATTTTATTTTTACTCTTTGAAAATTTTCTTGGAATTAACTTACGCGTGTAGCGTATGGAAAAAGAAACGTTTTGACGAGGAAGGACATGATGTCGTTTGGTCCTCATTTATACATAACCTGATCAACTATGCATAATTTAGAAAGAACCACGCTATGTCGGATAAATCGTCACTAATAAAACGCTTGATAATTGAGATAAATGTTTGGGTCAAGTTTCCGGAAGAAGAAAATATTTTACCCTGCTACGGATTTTATGCAAGTAACCCTATTCTTATTGATTGCATGGAGAGAGTCTAATGCGAGTCGTTATGACCGAGTCGTTCTGAAGCAGAAATACCTACGGTATTGTTCAGAACGAGCGCGTCTAGGAAGGAGTGAAAAATTAGCTAGTGGTAATGAAGACCGGTGGTGGTTATGAACACGTGTCAAGACCAAGTAAAGTCGGTGTGCTAGTAAGCGATGGTAGAATTGAGCTACCAAGGGTGTAAACCTGATACCGACACCGAGAAGGGATCTTTTTGAAGATGTCAAGATTCCTAAGGTAGGTGGAAGCTGAGATGGTTAGTCAAGAGGTTTAAGAAAAGAACTGGAGAAGATTTCTCCTACATAAGATATGCGTTGCCTTTGATATATCAACTGATGGCCGTGAAGAAGACTTCTTCCCCGAAATGGTATGTGGTGATGGTGTAGTTGTAAGTGTTCCTAACATCGTCAAGGATTAGAATAAGGCACTAAGCGACACTTGATTTAAGGTTAGTGATCCTTACTCCTTGACGTAACGACTTCGTGTGCGTATGAAAAAGCGAAAACATTGGAGACTCTAGTCGAATGGTGACATCCGTTTCCATCCTGGAGGAACAATCGAAGTAGCTAACGCCTTAAGCCGAACGGTATTAAATTAGGAATGTGAGTGATTATTTTGATTCGGTGATTTGATTCATCGGAGATATTACGCGATGTATTGGGACCGAGTCGGCTATGTTAGTCGCGGTGCGTAAACGTTGGAAATTTTGATTTTTGTCGAACGAGCAACGAGCCTATGATGCTAAATTGTTTACTTGATTGTTTTCGATTTGTCTTTTGACAATATGTGTTTTAGCGGAATTATTGCCGCTGAATTATGTGCTCTATGTGATATGTGCTCTTGAATGGTAGTAAGCGTATTGGTCGCTTTCATTTTGCCGAGATATGGCTTAGGACTTGAGTGAATGGGTGTCCCTACCCAAATGAAGATGAAGGTCGATGTGAGAGGTACGCAAGCCTAATAATCCATTGTCAATCGTGGGATGTCAACCCGCAAGCTTGGCTATGGTAGGAAAAAAATCTAACCGTGATTTAGTCGAGATCATTACCAAAGAGCATGGCCATCCGGCAAGCTCGGTATAATAATCGATCTAATTGGTTGGGTATGAACCGCGTGGTGAGCATAGCCATTGCTGAGGCTTCCTGATAAGTAAGCACAAGTGATTTGCTAAAACTTATGGAAAGCAAGCATGATTGTTACCAAACGTAATGATAAGCTAGGTAGAAATATAAGGTCATTTTAAAATAACTAATAGGCAATTCTGTGCTTATATAATTATGCGATTATGTTCAATGGTGCTATAGTGCGTTTGTTGTGGTCGTAACCGGTGGTGCATTATTAAATGAGACCGGGAGGGCGATGTTTGTTTTGATTTTGGATACTGATGAGTATTTTGATTTGGATAATGATATAAATACATATCGGCTTTGATTATTAACGTCTATCTTGGTTTTAGTAAGCGACGTATGTTTTGGATTTTTGGTAATGAAGTGTATTCACAGTTTTGAATATTGGTATAACTCTGTATTTGATTGCGACGTACGTTTTAATTTAATTAACGACGTAAGTTTCGGTCTTGGTTTTTATAAGCGAGGTGCGCTTGGTTTTGTTGTTTTTATAATCCCCAACTAAGTTTGGATCGATCATTATTTTAGAAAATTTCTCGGGAGAACGACGTAATGAGTTATCATAATCGGATATATTCCACGACGTACGTTGCCTCCTATGATGAGCGCGACTATGGGAATTAAAGCATGTGATTTGGTTTTGTTGAATATATTATCACAACGTGTTTTGTCTCCTATGATAGGGGCACGCACGATTGAATTTCATTTTTATTTTAATGGTATAATTACCATTCGTTTTAATTGACTTCTCATCCGAAAGGCCAAAGAGAGTAGAAATCGCATCCTTACTGGGCAAGGACGTGTGAAGTACGTGCAATGACGAGAAGCCGTCATGCCACGGAAGAAAGATGAGACGGGAGAATAAGGCCGAGCACCGAGGACGACGCTCCCTTAAGGTGGGTGGAATGTAACAACCCGAGTTTCACGACGCGTATGACGATCGCGAATCCGACGTCATTATTTTTTTTTTAATTCGTGCGAATGAACGTCGACATTTAAAATTTTATTTTTCGTAAATAATTATTTTCGTATTTTATTACGAACGGAAATTTGAAATTTTATTTTTGGACGTTTCGCTAGTCAACGTTTGACCGCGCGACCGTTAAGCGTTTTGAGCATCATAGAAATTTCGACGCGCTTCGTTATTATTTTTATGATGATAATTTGTATTTTATCGCCCTCGTCCCGAGTTAGTCGAAACCGAGTCAAAACTTTATTTTGACGTAAGTTAACATTTTATTAAAAGTTTTAAATTAAATTTAATGTGACGAAAATCAATTTAGTCACGGAAGTGTAATCCCGAGCCACGGTTATCGGTTTTTATTTAAGTAAAAAGTTGGAGTGTCAAATATCTAAACTAGAAAGGAGGGAGGGACCAAAGGTGTCAAAAGCCTAAAATACATTTATTCTATATAAACCAAACATAAACACACACATACACTCTTTTGTTTTACAAAAATGGAGCTCTCCCTTCTCCTCCCTTTTTCGGCCAAGCACCACCACCGGAAGCCGCCGCCGGCCACCGGAAAACTCACATGCAAAATGATCAAGTTATTTTTTCTTAATCCCCTTGTCATTTCCTATGTTTTCCACCAAAAATATATACTCTCTCCGTCCCATAATTATAGTCCACCGACAAAAAACACATAGTTTAAGAAAAACATCATCTTTACAGCTTTTTCTCTCTTACTTTTTGCACAATGATTGTTTTACCCTTAACCAATTAATTTCTAACTTCTTTAAAGTGTGTAATAATAACATCAAGTGAGGGCGATATCGTAAACTTAATATAAATTTCCTATCTATTTTTGGACGTGGACAATTAATTTAGGACAAACAAAAAAGGAAACGTGGACTATAATTATGGGACTGAGGGAGTAACATGCAATGGGTATTTTTGGAGTTAGAGTTCGGGTTTGATTTAACCATTTTCGGTTGAAATATGTTAGGATTATGAAAATCCATGTAAAAGACTCGGTCACCCCGTGTAATGTCTAGCATAGGTTAGCTCGTAGCCTTAATATTAATCGTTTAGTTATCGTATGACTTATGGTGTTGGGCCGGGTCTTTACCCACATGTTAGCCCACTCCATAGCCCACTTACGGGCACAAAACTTATGTATTTATACCCCCTTTTCAGCCATGGGAAGGGGTTGGTTGATCATTTTAATATATACACACATAAGATGTAGTTTCTCTCACTAGAACTCACTTTCTCTCTCTAAGATTAATTAGCCAACCCCTAGATCATTCATTCTGTTACAAATGATGCATACATGATGATAGATAGTGGTATGTATGAACCTCATGCCCAATCTGTCTCTAAAACAACACGGAATACTGTAGTTGATAATTCTCTAACTGCTGAACTTGCAACATTTAAGGAACAAGTTGAACTGTATGAAAGACGAGCCAGGTTTGAATTAAGAAAAATAGAACAAAAGATTGATGAACAATTAAGAATAGTTATCACTGACCGCAACATTAACGAAACAAACTTGAAAAAGGAACTTCATTCTGTAAAATTGCAACTTGCGTCTACCATCAACCATAACAAGTCAATGGTAGAAGAAGTTACGTCTTTGAAAAAGGATTTTAAACAAAACGAAAACAAATACCTTGAAGAATTTTTGGACATGAAATCTTTAAAAGAAAAGGTCGAGGATAGATTATACAAACAAGACCAGTCTCTTCAAACAGTTCACATGTTGTGTAAACCAAAGCCCTATTATAATGAACTGAATAAGGTAGCTATTGGCTACAAGAACCCCTTATGCCTTACCCGTGCAAAGCAAGTTCAGCCCGCTCTATATAATGGTCATGAAATTATCAAAAACAATCATGTCCCAGCCATAGTGCACAACACAGAGGATATCCTAGAGATAGCTAAAATCACTAGGAGGAAAATGAAAGACCCTGAGTGTGTGACTCATAAGGTTAAGATTGCACCACATGACTACTCGAAAGAGAAGTTTTAGCGACCTTCACACCACAGAAGCAATTGACCCCTGAGCAAATATTTTGGTCACAAGATCTCATCAAAATGAAAGCTGAAGCTCTCAAAGAGCAGACCACAGCCTCAAGACCAATCAAAGCATTGACTGTGTATCCTCCAAATACACCTGCAACGCTTGTCTCCAGAGTGCTTCCAACAAAAAGTCAAGTGAAAATTAATATTTTTGCAATTATACAACTTTTTTCGAAATTTGATAAAACCTGCAAAAAGAGAATTACACCAATCGGGCTCACTGAAGGGGAAAGAGGTTTTGAACAAACCAAAGGATGTTACCTTACCGAGGTCATTCCATTTTTCAAGACACTTAAAAAACATTTTGAGGGCATTCAAAAAGCTCTAACGAAAGAAATTAAAGAAATGAATGACGCTTTTGAAGAGTTGGAAGCTGAACTTGACCAAAATGTTGTCGATAGGAAACATGATGAGATCGAAAGGAAAAACCTTCTTTTTGCAAATGATAATTTAATTGCTGACTGCTTGTCCAAAGCAGTGTTTTATGTTGCAACGAATTCTGATGCCCACACTATTGTTGAAGCACGTTGTCTGGAATTTGAAGCAGAGCTTTCTGTTTTATGAGATAAGATTAAAAAAGATAATCATAATGAATTAGCACAACGGTTTTCCAATCTTGAGGTGAATCACTTAAACCTGCAGTTAAAGTATCAAAACCTTAAAGAAAGATTTAGGAATAACCCACCTCAACCCGCTAGAGATATTCCTGATTTTGATTCAGTGTTTGTCATCGGAAAACTAAAAGCTTCCCTTCAAGGAAAGGACAACGTCATCTAAAAATTGAAAACGCAAATCTCTTACTTGCAAGAGACCCGTAGTGAAGCTGACCGCACACTTGACTTCAAGGCCTTAGATTTTCAGATCACTCAGTTAACTGAAAAAGACAATGTTCCTCAACAACAAAATGAGCTTTATAGAGCAGAAAATGCCAAAATTAAGCAGCATTACAAAGAATTGTATGATTCTATTAAGATCACGCGTGCTAAGCATCTAGAACAGACAACTGCCCTATTAACTAGAAATGAGAGTCTAAAGGCCCAAATACAGAATAAGCTGTCATGTGTCACTAAAGATCATGTAAAATCAAAAGTTCTTGCACCAGGAAAGTATGCTATAGATGTTGAACCTATTCCCCCTCGCAATAGGAACAATAGGGAAGTGCATCTAGATTATCTCAGGCATCTTAAGGAAAGTGTAGAAACTCTTCGCGAAATAGTAGAGGAAGCTAAGGTTGAAAGACCTTTAGATAGATCAATTGTCTCAGCTTACCGTTACACTAAACACTCTCATGAACTCGTAGAATATGCGATTGGCACTTGTCCGAAAGACATTAACCAACAAGATAAAAAGCATGCTCCTACCCTTTTAATAAGGAAAAAGCAAGTCACTTTTGATGAACAATGTAACACGTCAAATAGTACCACACACAAACATGCTGAGCAACTGAACACCCAGAAGACTAATGCCCATGTGCCTCCTTCTACAGTAGTAAATGGTTGCACCGATGCTAGAGGATCACAGCGTAGGAGCAATACCAAGAAAAATAGGATCTCGCCAGCTAGAGGTGTCAACAAGAAGAAAGTAGAAGAGCACCCTAGGACAAATAAGTCTCACTCAAGAACCATGAATCGTGTTGATTCTAGTAGTAGCTCTAAGCGTACTGTAATTAATTCGAATTCTGATTCTGTTTGCCAAACATGTAACAAATGTTTAATTTCTGCAAATCATGATATGTGTGTGGTTGATTATTTGCAATCTGTTAAGGCATCCCCCTCTATTCATAATAGTAATCTTGTTATGCGCAATGTTAAACAAGTTTGGAAACCTAAGCAAGTTAGGCAAGTATGGAAGCCCACAGGCAAAGTACTTACCAGTGTTGGTCATCAATGGAGACCCGCGGGTAGAATATTCACTTTAGGAGAACAATGCCCTTTAACTAGGCTCACTAAACCCAAAGTAGTATCTACTAAGCAAAACGAGAATCAGGCCATTACTTGTGCTAACCAACAGGAACCCAACCAAAATTAGGGATCCAACATTCCAAACTCTCCATCTTCGTCTGTTTTCAAATGCAGGTCGTACATATCATCCTTTGGTATTTAGACTCAGGTTGTTCAAAACATATGACGAGGGATCGCTCTCGGCTCATGAATTTTATGAAAAAGTTTATCGAAACAGTTAGATTTGGGAATGACCACTTTGATGCTATCATGGGTTATGGAGATTACGTGATTGGTGATAGTGTGATCTCCAGGGTATACTATGTAGAAGGACTGGGACACAATCTGTTTTCTGTCGGACAATTTTGTGACTCTGAACTGGAAGTTGCATTCAGGAAGTATTCTTGCTACGTTCGAGATACGGATGGTGTTGAATTAATTAAAGGGTCTCGTGGTTCTAATTTGTACACTATCTCGGTTGAAGACATGATGAAGTCCTCTCCAATTTGCTTGTTGTTCAAAGCCTCCAACAACAAATCATGGTTATGGCATCGGCGTTTAAACCACTTGAACTTCGATACCATCAATGATCTTGCACGCAAAGATTTAGTACGAGGCTTACCTAGATTGAAGTTTGAAAAAGATCATCTCTACATCGCGTGTCAACTAGGAAAGAGCAAAAAGCATACCCACAAACCCAAAACTGAAAACACCAACTTGGAAGTTCTTAATACCCTTCATATGGATTTATGTGGACCAATGCGGGTGCAAACAATTAACGGGAAGAAATACATCTTAGTCATTGTTGATGATTATTCTCGGTTCACTTGGGTTAAGTTTTTGCGATCAAAAAATGAAACCCCGGAGGTTGTCATCAAATTTCTGAAGCAAATACAAGTCGGCCTCAACAAAACTGTTAGACGCATCCGCACCGATAATGGAACAGAATTTGTCAATAAAGTTTTGACTGAATATTATGAGCGTGTAGGAATTTTTCACCAATAGACAGTTTCGAGGACTCCACAGCAGAACAGAGTTGTTGAAAGACGGAATCGTACTCTTGTAAAGGCTGCTCGGACAATGCTGATATTCTCTAAGGCTCCGATGTTTCTTTGGGCAGAAGCTGTGGCTACTGCTTGTTACACCCAAAACCAATCTCTCATTCACACCCATCATGACAAAACCCCATATGAGCTGGTGCATGATAGGAAGCCTGATCTTACCTTTTTTAGAGTCTTTGGTGCTCTTTGTTACCCTACAAATGACAGCAAAGACCTTGGAAAATTACAGCTGATATTGGAATATTCGTTGGTTATGCACCAAGAAGGAAAGGTTATAGAATCTACAACAAAAGAACCCGAAGAATTATGGAAACCATTCATGTTCAATTCGATGAGCTGACTGAGCCAATGGCTCCTATGCAAATCAGTACAGGACCCGCTCCTATTTTTCTGACTCCTGGACTGATAAGTTAAGGGCTCGTACCAAATCCGGTTCCTGCAGCTCCTTATGTACCCCCCACAAATAAAGATCTGGAGATTTTATTCCAACCAATGTTCGATGAATACCTGGAACCTCCTCGTGTTGAAAGATCGGTTTCTCCTGCTCCAGCAGTTCAAGTTCCAGTCAATTCAACCGGTCCATCAGTATCCATCTCCTTTGATCAAGATGCACCATCGGGAAGTCATTTAACATCATCCTCGGATCAACAACCTCCTCGGTACATAATGGTGCTACATCTGAGCATTCTTTTGAAGTAAATCCTTTTGCTACGGCTGATCCTAAACCATTTGTTAACGTGTTCACCCCAGATCTGAACTCTAAAGCATCATCTTCTAGGGAAATCACGATAACTGAACCTAACCAATCCACTCAGCCTCATGAATATCTCCGAAAATAGACCGACTCTCATCCTATTGATAATATTAATGGGGACCCTTCTTGTTGGGAATTATTGATTTGATGATACAAAAGGAAATAATATATAATATAAAGGAAACAAGTCAAAGATAAAGAATTCTTGGTCAACGTGCTTTAATGAGTCAAAGATAGTTATTAAGAAAGAAGAAAGTTTCATAATACAATTAGAATTCCTTTATGAATGTTTTAATTAGTTTCCTTGTAAGTCTTATGGACTCTCTATATAAAGAGATCCATAAACATTGTTTAGTGTGTGCATAAGAGAAAGATGTAAACACTAAAAGGTGTGCGTGTGTCTAGGCATCATCTCTAATAAAGGTGCATAGGGTTTAGAGTTAGTTTTGTAGTTGTACAACAAGATGTAGATGCTAGCATAAGTGGTGTAGCCTCAAGAATCTTATGATTCCTGTTACAGTTTGTTGATGTAACCGTATTATCTTGATTAAATAATATTAGGGCTGTGGTGAAAGTTTGGTAAAATCTTGTTGAATATCTTTGTTCTTATTCCGCTTTGTTTTTATAACTTATGAATATTGATATTATCCTAGATAAAGGTCTAAACAACCTGAGCTTAAACGATCAAAGAACCTATCACGTGTTTTAGGTTTCCACAATTGGTATCAGAGCCTCGTGGCTCTCGATCTAGGATCTACAAGGTTTTATAAATTGAAGAAAAAGAATAAAAAGACTCGATTTTGTTGCCAACGGTTTGTTGTGACTGACTGTTTTAATATTCGAGTTTGCATTGGATCATGAATGTATAAAGTGATAAGAAGAAATGTAAAAGAAATCATGAACTAGTTGTATCTTCAATTATATGGTGAAGAATGCAAAGTCAATAGCAGTGGGTCCAAAGAAAATATGGAAGAGATTTTATGCTGCTTGTTCGTTGGTGA
>BQNB010049478.1:0-42021 GCA_026074375.1 Tanacetum coccineum | reverse complement strand
ATCCGCAAGATAAGTGTGCTAATAGTTTTAAGTATTTGCCCAAACTGATTACAGTTTCCTGCTTTCTTATATAGAAACTAAAGAAAAAAGCGTTAGATAGCGAACGTTTATTAACTATCTAAAAAATACAAATAGGGGACGTGACAAGGAATCAAGTACATATGGAACTGAAAGAACTGGGAGGTGGTTTTGGTTTTTGCTGCGAAATTAGGTATAAGATTTGTGATTTTGGTTTTTGCTGCGAAATTGAAATCAAGTACATTTGGAATCAAGTACAAGGAATCAAGTACATATGGGCTACAATATCATCCAGAGGTATAAGATTTGTGATCTTCGTTTTTGCTGTGAAATTGGGTCTTTTATGTGAAAATGTTAGTTTGTGTGTTTGAGTGATTTTGGACTAATAGTTAAAGTCTAAACCGATGTTTGTTTAAGCTTATTTTTGAGATTATAATCTAATTCGACTTGGCCTATTTCATTAATTCAGTTTTAGACTTATGAGCTTCTAGGAAAAAACTGCTTATAATAATATATAAGCGAAAAAATAAGCTTAAAAAGACACCATTTAAATAGTGCAATAGGTACAATTCGAAAGGCTGGGTTGTAAAATAATATTGAGCATGTCGAATGGGAGGCTAGCTAAAAATGATAAGATAATGGAACTTATTTTCTTAGGTTTTGATCAATTTTAGCTCTTTAATTACGTTGAGCTCAAACTAACTGTAATATCACTTTTTTACTCGAGTCAATAGTATATATTAGAATTTGAAAAACCATTTACAATAATTCGTAGTCTGTTATTGGACGATAGATGGCGTGAAAGATGAACCGGGATTTTTCTACCCACACAACCATGATTTTGGGAGTCGTGAACATCCCGTATATGCAACGCTTTTCGTAAACAGGTTGTCCTTTTAGTTATTATATATTATCATTACCGTGAATGACTGTTATAATTGTAGTACAAACTAAGTAAGACTTAACAAGTGGAATTTTAGGAAAACGAGTCCTCGTGTTACTTCTATAACTGCATTGCTGACTATTTTTGCATGATAGAAGATTTTTTAGGTTAAATGTGCTCACTTTATTACTTTTGGGTGTGTTGCTTATTTGTTTCAATTGCTTATGATTATAACGAGTCTGTTTGCCACTTAGTTGCATTGATGTTCATAATGTACTTAATTGATTATTAAATTTTTGTGTTTTAGAATCGAGAATTGAGTGCTATTTAAATTCTAATAGTATCACATGGGATTTTAAAACTTTTGGATTTAAAATTTTTATTTTATATATATGCTGTGATTATGTTTTTTTGCCTTTTGCTATATTGGTTAAAGTTGTATCAAAGTGTTGATTTCATGCACCCGTTACAACAGGTAGTAAAGGATGCATGTGTTGGTTCCAAAAGACAGTCAAATGGTTCGCTATATAGCGAATACGTTTGTCTCTGATGCCATCTACATGCTTATTGTGGAGTAAAATGTTACGGTTCATGCATTTTTCTAAAAGAGTTTGAACGAGAGTTTTATCAGATTTAAACGTACGTAATTTGTGGAGTTACATGTCATGGACCAAGTTAGTTAAAAGTCGATAACCTTACCCGTATTAGTGTGTGTTTTTATAAAAAGATAGGGGAGAATTTTGTTTAAATTTTGTCCATATAGAAGCAACCAAAATAGATGCATAGTGACTTTAAAACAACATGATCTGTTAGTGAAAGAAAGAAAAAAAAACATGACCCAGTTGCACATGCTTCTCATTTTTCTTCAATTTCTGTTAAATATGTAGCATAAGATTCGCGTTCGTCGGTTCTTTTATATCACACACGTAAGTTTTTGTCAAGTTTATTGATAACTGTATGCAGGTTGTGAGTATCCTCCCACCAAAAGATGGAGCGGCTCCAAAGTTTGCGCAGAGGACACAAATGGTCACAGAAAGCTACCAGGTTGTTTGATAGAAAGGTTGTTTGATTGAAGTGGTTACTGTATGAAGCATAAACCTGTCTCATAGTTTAGTAAGTTTCGGATCTCACAGTTATGCATGTTATAACTGTAGTTTCACAGTTGTCGTTATACTGTAATGTCTGTTTTGGTCTGTTTCTAATAGCAAATTGAGTGCATATTGGGGAACAAAACATTAATTTCAAAGTAGTTGGATTTTGTCATTCTGTAGACTAAATTGATTAGGTGATTGTTTTGATGACAGTGGAAGTACTCCCCGTTAGACCCATTGTTTGGTTTTAAGATTGGCCTTGCTAATATTTGGTGAAGGTCTTTTTTTTTTGATTAATTGTTTCTTGATATGATACTGCATAAACCAAATTGAACTTTTTGGCTATTGTGTCATGCACAACGATCATGTTTTCTTTTTTTCTTTCTAGGTGCATTAGTAAAGTCTAATCAATCAACCTTATCTTTAGATGAGTCTCGTAATTTACACAGTTGTAGGATAACATATATATTCAGGTGGTTGCATTAATGAGTTGAACTTTTAGAAGTTATGTATATGTGTGTATGAAGTTTTTTGTTTACATAACTTAGTTGATTATATCTTTGTTGAGATGGTTTTGCAGTTTGTGGTGTGGAACTTGCAGTGGTTACAAGACACCACACGTTCTGGCGCTTTGGATGTTACTTCTTTACATTAATTTCATAGTCATCAAGACAACAATAATGATATTACATGAGTTTTAAATTATCTTCTGAAACTATGTGCTCGCGTATTAGAATCATTTTCTTAAGTGGGTGTTTCGTATTACTATTTTCTTCTCTACTTATATGCATTTGTGGTGACAAAATGCGCCGCAGCGAAGCGCGGGTATGAAAAACTTGTTATTTACAAATTTTAAATTATTTAAATATGTAATTATTATTTTAGTTCACAAAATGTCTCCGCTCTCATTTACACATATAAATAATATAAAAAATTACACACAGGCAAATTGACGCTATATACATTTTCGTCGTTGTTAGCAGATACTCATTTAGTATTATTAAGTCAAATACATTTTTTCTAAATCTCTGTTTCAAGTCCATAAGGTATCTTACATTGCATGATACATGCTTCAAATTAAATAAATGACAACATTTAGTTTAATAAATAAACTTACTCATCACAACTCTCATCATTTGAAATACTCATCAAACATGGAAAATTCTTATGTGAGATTCAACTAGTACGCTTCATAATATTTTATTGTTGTACACTAAGGGGGTGTTTGGAATTGCTTATTTATAATATATTATGCGATTTAAAAACGGATAATTAAATCATCAACTTTTACTAAACGTGATTCTAAAAATATTGTGTTTAAATTTGATTATGTTGTTTGATATTACAATAATCAGATGATCAATTTTGTGAGTGTTTGGCAAATCACATTATTTAATACTTGAACACGTCAAATGACTAAAATAGACATTGTTATATTACATATAATTATGTAAATTTGCGTATAATTTTTTTTCTAACTTTTTTTAAGAATGAACAAATTTTTTCGTATCAGGTAACAATTAATTTGCATTACTATTGTATGTATCTTTTCTTTAAAAGAGTATAAATGGAAAGCATTGGTCCTATTGCGGCAGGGATTTTAGGCATATTAGCGGGCCTATTTCATCTAGCGTCCGCCCGCCTCAACGTCTATACAAAGGATTGCGTATGGGAAAAATCAAAACTGTCCTTTCCAGTAGTATCACTGCTGTCTTTTTTGCAGCTTTTGTTGTTGCCGGAACTATGTTGTATGGTTCAACGACTACGCCCATCGAATTATTTGGGCCTACTCGTTATGAATGGGATCAGGGGTACTTTCAACAATAAATATATAGAAGAGTTAGCACTGGGTTAGCCGAAAATCAAAGTTTATCAGAAGCTTGGTCTAAAATTCCAGAAAAATTAGCCTTTTATGATTACATCGGAAATAATCCGGCAAAAGGGGGATTATTTAGGGCGGGCTCGATGGATAACGGGGATGGAATAGCGGTTGGATGGTTAGGACATCATGTCTTTAGAGATAAAGAAGGGAGTGAACTTTTTGTACATCGTATGCCTACCTTTTTTGAAACATTTCCGGTCGTTTTGATAGACGGAGACGGGATTGTTAGAGCCGATGTTCCTTTTCGAAGGGCAGAATCAAAGTATAGTCTGATCTTAGGCCCTGACTCATCCTCCGTGGACGAACCTTGCGGAGGAACCCTTAGATTTTCGAGGCATTGGATTCTCACCAATGTTTGCGTTACTCTACGTCCACTACCGCTCGCGTGGGTGCTTCACTCTAAGGCGGAAGAGGACTTTCGTATTTAAAAAAAAAGAATGTTTCCTTATTAGGTATGCTTCACTATGATTTTTTATTATTTTTGAATATATGTTTAATTAAAAAGCTTAAATACTTTCAAAATTGGCATTATTTTTGTAGAGAAATCTGATGGAGAAAAAAAACATTTAAAAAGTTTTGTGTCAAAGTTATAATAATAGATTTTTAATAAAAGAGGAGGTAATTAATAAATCTTTAGTGGTTGAATTTTAAATAAATAATACTGAGTTAAGTGTAAATTTATAAGTTTATAAATTTTATTATAACTTTAAAAAAAAAAACAAATAACCTTATACTTTTTTATAACTTTATGAAAACTATAAATTATAAGTGATATATATTTATATATAAATTTTATATGATATTATTTTTATATATATATATATATAGATTATTTAGATATAGATATAGATTCACATATTGTAACAAGCCCCGTGCGTGCACGGGGATTTAAAACTAGATGTTTATACTATGATTTTTTATTATTTTTGAATATATGTTTAATTAAAAAGCTTAAATACTTTCAAAATTGGCATTATTTTGGTGGAGAAATCTGATGGAGAAAAAAAACATATAAAAATATATGTGTCAAATTTATAAAAAAAACATAAAAAAAGAGGAGGTAATTAATAAAACTTTAGTGGTTTAATTTTAAATAAATTATATAGAGTTAAGTGTAAATTTATAAATTTATAAATTTTATTATAACTTTTAAAAAAAACAAATAACCCCTTAAACTTTTATATAACTTATAAAACTATAAAAATAAAAAATTTATATATATATATAAAAAACATAATGTACAAGCCCCGTGCGTGCACGGGGATTAAAACTAGTGTTTATTGAATTGAAGAACTGTTATATGAACTATTTAAAACTATTCATTAATATTTGTAAAAAGGTTATAATTTATATTTTGACTCAAGAAAAACACTAAATTCAAAAAAGTCTACTCAGATAGCAATTATGTTTCATCACCAATTTAAATTACCAAATTATGTGATCTCACTTATGATTAATTGACCCCTAAACTTAATCACTACAACTAAAGTGATAAAGCCATCTAATAAACAAAAAGCTATACTCAATAAGAAATATATTGTCCACAACTTAAGACTATTCATTAATTGACCCCTAAACTTAAGACTATATATAGTTTGAAACCCTCCACAACGTGCGGGCAAAAGCTACTTGTATATCACATATGTGAAAAACCAAAACCTCAAATTACTTTGGGAAACCTTATATAAAAGTGCAACAGACCTAAAAAAACTCGCTTTTAAACCATGTTTATTAACAACTCATTACAACTCAATCTCTCATTAATTTTTTTTATTTCTTCACCTATACAACTAATTTTAACTTTTTTATCATTTATTAACGACTCAACCTAACATATAATATTATTTATTTTATATTAAATTTAATTATTTAAATTTTCATATAAAATTATATATTAAATAAAACATTTACTTTATAAGTATATTTTTAAAAAAGTGACGGTTTAAATAAAAAATATTATTTTATATTTTTACGTTGTAATTGAATTAAAATATGTACTCCATTAAAAGAAACAAATGAAATTACAAATAAATGCATAAACTAAAAATTACAAATACAAAAGATACAAATGTCTTAATTAATTATCATCGCCAATTTTTGTTGGGAATAAAATGCTAAGGCATTCCCACTGCTAGTTATATGGTTCCCACTGCTAGAGAACTTTTCCCACTGTTAGTGTAAATCTTCCCACTGCTAATGTTTACACTGCTGAGAAGTTTTGCCACTGTTGAAGACTTTCCACTGCTGCTGAAATTAATGCTGATTAGTCAAATAGAAGACTGAAGTTAATGTTGCTGCTGAAGATAATGCTGATTAGTCAAATAGAAGACTGAAGTTAATGCTAATTGACTAAAATTAATGCTGATTAGTCAAACAGAAGACTGAAGTTAATGATGATTGAAGAGATTAATGCTGATTGAGAATTTGACTAAATATTTTGGAAATTATTAAATACTTAGTCATTGTTGTAACACCCCCAAAAATCACAACGCAGCGGAATACCACTTGGGGTGCTACTTCATAGTCCATACGCACAAGTCACAGAAAACGACCTCAAAAGAGACGTTTAAATAGATTTCACATTCGATATATTAAAATCAGAGTTTACAAAGGATCCCATTTATAATGCAATAGAAACATTTTGTTTAAAACGTTATCGAATGGTACTCAAGTTATTAAGCCTTCAAAAATATATCCGCGCTACACCAATGCTCCCAATGCTCCACAAGCAAAATGATAACCTGAGAAAATACATGCTAAAACGTCAACAATAATGTTGGTGAATTCATAGGTTTAAGTAAAAGTAGTGTTGAAATAATTTAAGTAAATTTTCAGAAGAAGAGTAGCGTTACGGCATTTCAAAGTGTTATTTCCGAAATCCAAGTAGTGATTCAGTAAATCAAGTAATGTTGAGTAATGGACCACAAGATCTAGTAGTGTAGACAAGGGAAACAAATTCACCAAGTCTAGAATGAAACAAGTATTATTGCACTAAGCTCATGACACCGAACCTTAACACGTAATATAATCAAATCAGTAATCGTAATATATGCCCCAAGCAGGAAAAAGGATGCTGCCAAACAACCAACGTATTATTCAAATGTTAAATGCGCCACATGGTTATCTAGAAACCATATCCCGGGCGGGGATTGTCAGTCCCGATAGATCTATCCACAACACTCGCGTTTACTCAGCCGGTATTTAACGGTTCATGATAGAAAAGGGGACTTAATTGGCAAAGGATACTTAGGCAATTATATGATCTGGAATAGCATACAATTGAAAAACACTTGTGTCCAATGTAAAACAATCATGTTGTTCAAAATTCACGGTTTCAATATAGGTATTCAACGATCTCAAATCATGTAGTAAGCAAATCAAGCTTTAGTAAAAATAGTCAGGTAACGCTTACGTATAGAAATCAATAAGTTTATGTAGTAAAACAAGCACGTATTCTCACCCCGAAAACAGTTTATGAAAACCATTGAAAAGAGAAAAGGTGGGGCTATGAACTCACCTTGTAAATATATATAATATATAATAAAATATAAAATATATATAGAAGTGTAAAAACCAACAATCAATGATACCGAGAAGTAGTAAGAGCTTTTCCCCTTCCCCCCTTGTCGTAAATCGCCCACCGAGGCCTGGAATTGGTAAATCGATAACGATCGAAGATTTGCGTTTGAAGGAAGGAATGAGTTTGGGAATTTGAAAAAGTTCAAATTAAACAATAATACTAAAACGTTTAAGAAAAACCTAAAAATTATGAAATTTAAACTAGAAAACGAAAGGCCCGAATCCGTAAAAAGAGGGAAAACCTAAAATCTTTAAAAAAAACCCAAACGGAAAATTTTTCACTTCTAAACACCTACGGGTCAAATAACGAAGAATGAAAAAGACTAGAGGGGTGGGGCGGTATGGTGTTGGTGATTAGTGGGTAGCTATGGTAGCCTAGTACGTCCGATTCGTGCGACTCGTACGCTCTGCACCTCTCTCTTACTCTACCTTCTCGTACCTGTACGCCTTCTCACGTTCACTTCTTCCTCTCCTGCCTCCGTTCTCCATACTCTCCCTGACGGTCTTCTCTAGAAGCTAACTTCTTCCTTAACTGTCTGCTCACACTCTTCCGAGCTATTCTCATCTAACTTACCGACTCTACTCTACTACTCCTTACTACTATACTCTGCCCGACTGTTACTCTTCTCTACTTACTCCTTATCCATCAGATAGATATTCCACACTTCTGCCCTCCCTCTCCCCCCTCCCAACTAACATCCTCACTCATTCTTTTCCTTTCTCCCTCCCTCTCACTGTTCCCTGTTGTCCACTCGACAATACTCTTTCTATCTCTACTTCCTTACCTCTAATCCTCCTTTCTCTCCCCTTTCTCACTTCTGGCTCCTATCCCGCTACTATTTCCCGCCTATCTACTCTCTTACGTAGTCAACTGCTATTCGCTCATTGCTCCTCTGATTAAGTTCCCTCTTCTCATCGCTCATATACAACCCGTTCCGCCTCTATAAGCAGTCCACAGGACCTACTTCTTCAACTCCTTACTTCTCTCATCCTTCCTCTCAATCGCCACACACTTTCTCCCCTCTACTCTCTCCCACTTACTTGACTCATGGACCTACTCTCGTCCCTTCCTCACCTACCCTTCTTCTTGACGTTACCCTACACTTCTCCATGTCTTCTACTCCTCTCCCCGTCCCCCTTCCTCATTTACTCCCTCCTTGCCGTTCTGTACTTCCACATCTTCTCCACAGCAGCCAACTCCATACTCCGGCCTTTCACGACCTTTCTCCTCTCACTTCCCCCAAACTCACTTTCTCTCCTCCCTTTACTGGAAAGCTCTTACTAACTTTACTCATACAACCCAGATCTCCTCCTCCGACCCCCACCTTCTTTTCCTTCGCAGTTTGTTTCTTTCCACTGGACTTTCCCCATAATCAACCACCCTTCATATCCCCCCCCCCCCCTAAATACTCCCCTACTACTACTTGCCACTCTCTCCCCGCACAACCCCCCTTCTCTTCTACTTCTTTTTGCCACTATCCCAACTCTCTCAGCTACTTCCTCTCGTTTCGCAACGTCCCACCTTTTCTCTTCTTCACACTTCCTCCCTCCTTCTACCCTCTCTCTAACCCATTCGTATACGCTTCTACTGTTCCACCCCCCACATACCAAGTTTCCCGTCCCACCTCTACTCTCACTCTTTGCCCAGTCCATCACCGTCCCACATCATCCCCTCCCTAATCTCTGGCACTACTACCTACCCCACTTCGGTCTCATTGGCCCTCTACTCCACTTGTCATTCTTCTCTCACATTCCGTCTCACCACTCTTTACAATCCCAACTCCATCACTTTACCCATTACTCGCTTACTTCACACAACTATCCTGCCTCACTCTCCATACTCTACACCTCACTATCCGTCAACTATCTACTCTCACTTTCATCACCTCTGCTCCCCGCCCCCTATTCCCTCACAACTCCACTAATGCTCCGTCTGATCTAACCATGTTAACGCCCTCGCCTCCCTACTCTTCCCTTGCCTTACTTCCTTCTCCCCCCCTCACTCCCCCTTGTTAGTATTCCCTTCCCGTCTAACTGTCATCTCTTACTACCGGACCCCTTTCCACGACTCGTCACTCTGTTAATCTCCTTACTTGCTCCCGCTTACTCTTCCTTAACCCCACCTCCTACCCCTTTAGACTGCTAACCACTCTCACTCATCTCCCATGTCCATATCCGCACTTCTCTTCGCACCCTTCTACTGCGTCACGTATTTTTCTCTCCACCTCAAACTCCCCTACACTCTCCATTCTGCATCTCCTCTCTTCCTCCCGTTTCCATCCAACCCCTCTACTCTTCACTCTCTGACGTTCCTCTCCACTATCCCGTCCCCCGTCTGAACTCTAAAGCCCCCCCAACGATACACCAACAAATTCCGTAACCCGTACCCGTACTTATAAACGAAGAAAGATTATAAAAATGACCCCTACGAAAATTTAAATTTTTTCCTAACAAAACTAGATCGACAAAATAAATTTTTCTCTAAAAAAGCGAAAAAAATTATAATTTGATACATTTTTGAAATAATTAAGAAGTTTATAAACTTTTCTAACTCAAATTAAATGGTAAAAGAAATATTAAACTAGTTTACAAAACAAACTAACTACACTAAAAAATTTACACAATCAAAAAACATTACACTAACAAGGTCCAACGAAAGAAAACTCACAAGACCTTCCACACAGCATTATCAAATAACCCTCGAGAATAAGCTTTTACAGCCTAGTAGGCTTATAAGGCCAAAATATGTAGTACCATATTGTTTGCCGCCCTAGAGTCTATAACGAAAAAGACCAAGGGCCAATGTACAGGTGAGGAACAGAAGAGCTGCGTTGGGAGATCAAAGAAGGGGAATGTATTAGCTTGGGTCCCGGCTGGTTGAGTCTTGCTCACCCGACCAAGTATCTTATCCCCTACCTTTTTAAAAAAAACTCTCAGGGTATAAAGGTGCGTAAAAATCTACACCTAAAGGGTAGGCGGGCCAACATTATTTCTGGAATTTACAACTTCTATTAAAACGGGTGGCCCTCCTATAACAAATGAAAGAAAGTGACATACAGACCCACGATATTGCTATATAAATTTTATAGCTTATTAAAAAAAAAATGATTTTTAGCGCAAAAACTTAAAACTTCAAACTATAAACAAGGGCTTATGACTATCACAACGTTAAAACAACATCCACTTTTCACTTCTTTATCAAAATAATAAAGCTATAAGAAATTAAACTTAATTTTGACAGAAGCTAAAAACTAACATTTGACTAAATTATTTAGACAAATAAGCTAAGAGAAAGGTAAATAAGCTACACTATTATCTAGGTTAACCTAAAAAGCTATTGAAAGTTGAAATGAGCTAATTTAAGAAGCTAAATAACCTAGATTATGAAAAATACAGTCCAATCCCTAGCCTAAGATTATTAAACAGTCAAAGGGGGGCTAGTTTGGAGCTTAAAAATAAGACCAACAAATGAGCCTAACCTAAAGTCTGAACTTTTAGGACATTATACAATCAGCGCTAATACGGCTCCTTGTCAATAAGCCACATACAACATGGGCTTCTAAGAGCACAAAAAACCAAAAAAAGAGTGGCTTACTATCTGCACCCACTTTGCTACCAGGGGAGATTTAAGCTAACCTTGAGTGGCTTATTTGACAGCTTATTTTGAGCTGTCAAATAAAGCATCAAATAAAAAAAACACTATAAAAAAAACAGATTAATACTCTAAGCTAAACTATTCGTGCACAAAATTTTGGACTTTCAAAAAGCATTTCAAACTTTGCTTATTTGATTGCTAGTGAAAAAGGCTCCTTTGGTTTTAAGAAACTGTGGCCCCTCTTTGAAAAGCTGGTGGTTTGACTTAATAAAGTCAAAAGAACAAATGGCTCATGACACCTGTTTAGACACACTAAACCCACATTTTTTTTGAACCATAAAACTTAAACCACAAGTGCTTAATCAAATAAGCACTTGTGGGTTAAATTAAAAATTCTCACAGTTTTAGAACATGATTTGGAAAACCTAAAAAAAACTATTTGACACAAAAAAACTATTCTCAGAACCAGCTAAAAATAGCTTAGAGCTTAAGATAAAGTCACACCCTAAATACCTTAACCATGCAAAATAGCCTTATATGACGCCGTTTTGGCCTTGTGCCAACAACACCCATTTATTTAAAACTGATGCCAAACCAAACAATAGGCTTAAAATCCATTTTAAACCAAAAAACTTTAAAAACCATTTATCTACTCCTACTATATTTTTACTTGTTTAACCTATTTTAAGACTAAAAGTTTTAGCTTATTTGGAAAAATAAGCTAGTTTCTCAGCTAGCTTATTACACTATTATGACAGTTTTAAGTTGTAAACTAAAATTAAATAAACTTAACCTAATGAACACTAAAAACAGCTAGATATTAGACTTAAACAAACATGTTTGAAAGGAATAAAAGCAAATAAGCTATTGTCTAAAGCTAAAAATTAAGCTAAATGAGAATTTAGATATGAGACCTTGGATTTTTGTTGTCTCAGAACCAAGGCCACTCTTTCTGAGTGAGTGGCCTAAAAAGCTGTCCTAATGGCTCCCTAGCCTCTATTCCCTGAGCAATAAGCTCAATAAGCTTATATGAGCTTATTACTTCAAAAGCTTCCAAATTCACAATCAAATGAAGTAAATTCAACCTAAAACAGTACTTAAGAACATTGAACAAGTATTAAACTGAATTTGAGCTTATTAACAAGGATAAGCTCAAATTAGCTTATTGAGAGCTTATTGAGTTAAAACGGCTTAATTTTTCATTAAAATGGAAAATTACAAGTGCATACAAGGAGTTAACTTAAAAATACTTTAAATGACAATAAAAACTTAACTAAAAAACTGTATTAAAACTTAAGAAGCTACACACCTTTGCCACAATGCGCTTACAAGGCCTATTTATAGCCGAACACTTAAACTAGGTCCTGCTCTTTCCTTTCTCTTCTTGTTGAGCTTGTTTGTAGACCACACAAACATAGGTTGTGCTTTGTTTGTAAGAGGTTTAAAAGCCCTACAATCTTGGCCTATCAATCATGAAAATCAATCTTGGCCATGAATGTTTGTCTGGGGGATGTTGGGATTGGCCAAGTTTGGCAATTTATGGCTGGAAAGGTAGTGGAGGAGGGGAAGGTGGGGGGTAACCATGGTGATGAGTGATATTCCATGGGGTAAAAAAAACGTGTGAAACACCCGTGAGTGTGTTTGGGAGGGAAATTCGAGCGGGAAAAGGGGTTGGAAAGTATAACAGAGTGTTTGTTTCATCTTTTGGCAAACATGGTCCCTCAAAGTTATATTCTTTATTGCATACATGGTCCTTGTGGTTAAATAACTTTTTGGGGAATCTTGGCAAACAAGTCCCCAAGAGTACATAAGTCCTTGTAAATTTCGTCCCTTTGGTGTACAAGAAAGGGGGGGTTGGCATTTTTGCCCCCTACATGTTTACTTTGAACAAAATGCAAAAATAAGGGGCCCTTGTCTTGCTCTTTTTATCTTTTCTCCTCTTATAAATAAGTAGTAGGTTTTGGCAATTCAGCAGTCCCCTAAACTTATATTTCTTTGATTTTGGGCCCCGGGTTGACTTGGGTTGACTTTGACTTTGACCAGTTGACTTTTCTGTTGACTTTTTGACTGGATTGACTTTCCGGCTTTGATTTGGCTTTGTCTTTCACAGTCTTTTCCATTCCGAGTCCAGTTTTGTCGTTTTGTCTTTGTTTTTCGTCCTTTTCTTGGTTATCCGTTCCTGCATAATACAATTAGCAAAACAAGCGTATCTTTGGCATTTTAAGTCCGTTTTTGATTATTTTAGCTCGTTTTTAAAGGTAAAAGGTATGTGTATTTAAGCACATACCATAGGCCCACACCAAGTGTAGATGTGTCAAAAGATGTTAGTGCCTCTTTCCTTGAACAAAGAGGATCAGTTGGTAATGTTTTATCAAAACTTATGATTAGCTTTGTAAAAGAAACTGGTTGTCCTAGTGTATCTAAAGTTAATAATACTGAAAAGTCTAGGAAACCAACTATGAAGTATGCAGAAATGTACAGGTCACAAAGGCCTAGGGGAAATCAAAGGAACTGGAATAATCAGAAGTCCCAACAGCTAGGAAGTGACTTTGTGATGATCAAGAAAGCCTGCTATGTATGTGGAAGTTTTGAACACCTGCAATATACCTGTAAACACAAGAGACATGTTAATGATCAAAAACAGGTTAAACCAGTGTGGAACAACTCAAAGAGGGTGAATCATCACTATTCAACAAGAATAACTCACCCCAATCTAAAAAGAAATATGATTCTAACAGCTATTTTGATGAGGAGTTTCTAGGGAGAAAAACAATTAATTGCCGCTAAAGACCAAAAGCAAGTACATAATGTCTGTTAAGGCTTCATAAATTGGGTTTTGGAAGCAAAGAATAGAGTAATAAGATCAAGTCTCCAAAATAACAATGGCAACAATCACTTTGAAAAGAATTATTTACATTGATGCACAAGGAAGAAATTATTTTTCAAGTCTGTGATAGGCTTGGTTCCCATAAGAAGCGATTATTTGGGAGTAATCCTTCCAAACAGGGGAAGGAAAGAATGCACAAATTGATGAAGATCACTTTGGTTCAGATGGATGCAAGACTTAGGGGAGGCATGAGCATGATCAAGAAGTTGATGCAGAAATTACTACTGTTAGTAGCAAAGTTTGATGATATTGCTGCTGAAGACTTAAGTGTAGCATCAGAAGGATGCAGCAAAAGACAAAAATATAAAATAAGAAAGGCAGAGGATTTCCAGAGCAGAAGGTTTAATTCAAGATCTTCTTCAAAAGATATTCATGAAGGCTAAAAGATCAAGATGATGAGATGTTTGGAAGCATCCTCTCCAGGTTAGCATTTTATTCTAGAAACTTAATTTGAAGATGGAGTATCAAGTTTAGGGGAGGATTGTTGGGAATAAAATGCTCTAAGGCATTTCCACTGTTAGTCATGTTCATTCCCACTACTAGAGAACTTTTCCCATTGTTAGTGTAAATCTTCCCACTGCTAATGTTTACACTGCTGAGAACATGTTCATTCCTACTGCTAGAGTACTTTTCCCACTGTTAGTGTAAATCTTCCCACTGCTAATGTTTACACTGCTGAGAAGTTTTGCCACTGTTGAAGACTTTCCACTGCTGCCGAAATTAATGCTGATTAGTCAAATAGAAGATTGAAGTTAATGCTGCTGCTGAAGATAATGCTGATTAGTCAAATAGAAGACTGAAGTTAATGCTAATTGACTAAAATTAATGCTGATTAGTCAAATAGAAGATTGAAGTTAATGATGATTGAAGAGATTAATATTGATTGAGAATTTGACTAAATATTTTTGGAAAGTATTAAATACTTAGTCATTGTATTTAATACATTTGACTAAATACATAGGAAAATATTGTAAGCCCATTAGGACTCCTTAGTGTATAAAAGGAGATCCTAGGGCATCTAGTTACACATCTCATTCAACACATACACACATCATCAATCTGAAATACATTCTCTCGTAGCTTTAAGGTTGTGTAAACCCTAGTACTGGTTGAGTACTCGTATTATTACATCAATAATATTAAAGCTTTTTGTGTAACTCACTGTTCTATTCATTTCACTGTTTCATTCATTTCATTGTTATTCTTCTTGATCTTAAAGGTTAGATTCCGACATAAACCTTTGGTAAAACATCTTAACAAAGGTTTCTCTCATATTAGTTTGGATTTTTATCCAAGGTGACAATAACCTTACAAGCTAAGGCATTAGATCTAAGTTTGGGAACAACATGTTCATCTCTTTTTAGAATGGGTTTAAGATATTGAGGGTTATTTCCATCTTGTTCACATGTAGTGACATTTGGAAATGAGTGACGTGTTGCATGCAATGCTACGTCAATAGTTGGATGATTTTTGTGTTAAGCGTTTATGAGAAATGTATCATGTTGAAAATAAGTGAAGTGATTGAAATTTGGATATTTATACTAGACTTTCTAAATATAGAAAGTGAAATGTGAAATGAAAAGTTATTTTTAGAAAGTTTAGTAAGTAGCGTTTATGTAAAAAGGTTTACCCAAATTAGCTTAGGTTTTTATGAAAACATAAGGTAATAAAGGTAATTAGTTATTTAATAATTAAATAAAAAAATAATTATAAAATAATGGAAAAATGGGAGGGGGACGACCGGCCTAAGGGGGTAGGATATGGATTAGGAGGCCTAAACCTTGTCAAACTCTAAGACTTAAGGGATAAGGATACTTAGGGTATAAATACCAATAACCTAGCTCATAATTCTCTTCCCCATCTCTTTTGTGCCTATGATTTCAAGCCCCCAAAACCCTAGGAGTGCCAAATTTGGTGTGTTATCCAAGAACATTCAAGAATTGCTGTTTAGTTGCTAGCATTCAAGGTAAGTATGTTCATCTTAGCTAGTTTATGATATTCATGTAACATAATTTATGATGGATCTAGGGTTTACATAAAATACATATTATATATGAACTTTAATGATGGTATAATGATTAGGGTTAGTTTAGGGTTATGATCATGCATGTTGTATGTTAGGGTTTGCGTTAGAACATGATTTAAAGTTGAGCAGATTTTAGTTCTGTGTTCAACTGATGATATCTAGATGATAGAAACGTGTTTTGATATGATTCAAGAACCTAAATTATAGTTCAAAGAGTCGATTTTTCAAAAAGTCCGGCCTCGAATGATTTTGAGTTCTGGAAGTTGGTTAAATGTTGGTTACAAGAAAAGTTGTCAAAACAGTAAATACGGGTCAGAATTAGGTCATGTTTAGGAGGGTAAAACCCTAACTTAAAAGTGGAATTAGGGCTAGACAATCTACAGTGATTAGGTTCAATATGTTATATAAAGAAACCCTAGAAGGATAGCTTCTGATTGTGTGCCTAAGTATGGTAATTAGGGCCATACATTTTAGTGTGCAATCAGATCCGAATTGGGACAGTTTTGAAGTTGGATTTTATTTGGGATAATTGCACATGTAATGAGAGCTTAGGAATCACAAGGTAGTTAGTAAACGCATAAATGAACTTAGGTAATTTTTGGTATAATTTATAAAGGTCAGCAAGTAAGGTTTTTAAAGTAGTAAAGATACACCAAAATTTTGCATTTTTGAATAAATTATAGTTAACTAGTGTAATGTGTTAATGAGGTGGCTATGTTGGGCATGGTGTCAGGGTTAACCATGATTGTTAATCAAACCCTTATACATCCATCATATGTGTGTTACATGGACTAGTGCTTTTAGCTTGGTCGCGAGTAACCATGGTTATTTATTTGTATAGTTGCGTGATAGGAATTAGAAGCTGCATTTTGAGCATTCAGGTGAGTTACATAGTCCAACTTTTTATTTTGTTTTAAACTTGGGATGGAAATGATGCAAGTGTTGAAATGAGTTTTAAATTTCTGTGATTATGTGTTAGTGTAAATGTATGGACTATTATGTGACTGATATGCGTTATGTCCTACATGTTATGTGATGTGATATCGATGTGTGGATTAAGTCAGAAGGGTTACTTGCGAGTATCCATGGCATGTTTAGTGGAAGGTACTATGGCTTAGTCAGGAGAGTTACTTGTGGGTATCCATGGCCTGGGCCAGGGGGAAACCACAGGGACTTTGGTATGATTCGAGAGCGACTGAGGTCGTCTGCTTGGTTTCTGAGGGATCGGATGAGTACGCCTACTCAATGTTGGTTATGAGGGATCAGATGGGTACGCCTACCCAGTATATGATTAGTTAATTTGATATGATTGGATTAAATTGCATGTTAGCTTGTATGTTCGTTAGCATAATTGTCATGCAAAATGTATTGTTTTATAATCACAGAAATTGGATAAATCATTTTGGGAAATGGATTGAATATGTGTGTCTGAAAACTTATGTTTTTCACCAACCATTGTGTTGACGTAAAAGCATCATTTTCAGGTATTCATCAGGATGAGGTTAAAGTTAGGAAAAGTGGATAGATGGACCGTATGCAGCTGGCGATGTTTAGTTATCTAGATTTCGTTATTTGTTTTTGAAGATGAATATTATTTGTTTTGCTTTGTTAGCATGTGTGAATGTTTGCATGTCATGACGTTGACATGAACTGCCTTCATTTCAATGTCAGACGCCTTTTGGATTTTGTTGATGTGTTTGTGTATTTTCATGACACTGCGTATCTATACCTTGTATTTTATGCATGTTTTAGTTTCTCTATATAGACGCCAATGTGTTGTGATGATTCCCTTTCTCGTCGCGCCTCGCGTTTTCGTCTTGGCGGGGTGTGACATACGTAAACCTTATAAGGTTGTATATTGGTTCGAAAATAAGTAAAGTAAGTATAAGAAAATCATAGTTTTGTGATTGTGGGTATTTTCGTATAATGAAAATGATAACTTATTGCTTATTTTGTTCGGCTTATTTAAATAAGCTTTTGGGAAAGCTTATTTGATCTTATTTGAGCTTATTGGGCTCATGTTTGGTTCGACCCAATAAGGGTAACCACAAGGAAATGTTGTTCGAATTTATTTGACATGGCTTATATTTTATTCGGCTTAATTCTTGCTTATTTTGAAAGGACAAAACATTTAGCTAATTTGGCTTAATAAATAAGCCCAAATAAGGCTTCATGGGCTTATAAGCCGCATCCCACACAAGAAGCCATGAATCACAAGCTTAATCAATAAGCTTTGGGTTCGGCTTATATTATTTTGGCTTATCAAGAGCTTATTATAGATTTATCGAACTGGTGAAATGTAAATTGAAAATGAGTTTTGGTTAATGTCTACGACTTTGGAAAACGTGTAAACACGAACGAGTCATGCCGAAATTTTGTAAAAACTTTATATACTTAGAATAAATTGTGAAAATATATCATATAAAACTTTTCCGAAAAACATATTATTTATAAATGATAAATAATATACATACTTAACTTATATAAACAAATTAAAATATTTATTTACCGTTTCTACTTACGTATTTAATTTAAAAACCGACAGTTAAGCATGCTCGTATGAGGGAAGCACTAGCATGGGTGACTTGTCGGGAAATGGATAAATTAAAGATTTTAAAGCATCATTATCAAAAGGTTTTAAATCAATATTTGGGTTTATTGGGTAGAGAGCCGAACAATACAATAAAAATCAGGATTTCTTAAGAAAGTTTTTTTTAGATTCTGTAACAAAGAAACTGTATTACAAAACCAGTGCATAGAAGATATGGTGTAATCTATGTTCTTAACTCACTAGATTAAGCCATGGCATGTGGGGGAAAGCGATTGTATCGGCTACTTATCTTTTAGATAAGATCCCTTGTAAAGAAAATAAGATAGTTCTTATGAACTATGGATGAGAAAAATACTATCTTATAAGTACTTACAAATGTAGGGGGATATCTAGCTAAGATATCAGTATTGAACCCCAAAGGTTCAAAGATTTTGACCTGAAAATGTGATTGCCATATTCGTTAGTATATGCTCAAAACAAGTAGTGCATATGGTTTCTTTGTGTATGCGATAAAACCCAAGGATACCATAATGAATAAAGAAGATGCTTCCTTATTTGAAAATATAATTCCTTTTTAATGAATGGAAATTGAAAATCATATAGAATAGATGACGAAGTTGTCCCAAGAACAGAGACAACAAGAGAGAAAATGATCTTCCAAGATTGAAGACAAGATCAAACCCAAAGGAAGAAGAGAAGTTGTGAACCTAGAAGAAGCAAATGGACAGAATCAAGAAATCGTTTTGGACCCAATTTTGTTTCTTTATGTAGAAAATGACCCTACTTCTTATCGAAAAGCGGTAACTTCCTCAGAATGGCTCTATGGAATGAAGCCATTAAAAGTGAAATAGAATCTATTTTACAATATCATAGTGGATTTACTTTCGGGTTGTAAACCACTAGGCTATAAATGGATCTTCAAGAAGAAGATGAAAGCCGATGGCACCATTGACAAGTACAAAGCAAGATTGGCAATCAAAGGATTTACACAACAAGGTTTATATTACTTTGATACTTATTCTACGCGAATAACCCCGGTTAAGATGATACTTGCTATTGCCGCATTAAGAAATTGGGAAGTTCATCAAATAGATGTGAAAATGACATTTCTAAAGGGAGATTTAGAAAAGTACTATACATGAACCAACCTGAGGGATTCATGGCTCCTGGACTAGAGAGCAAAGTTTGTAGGCTTGTTAAGTCATTATATGGCTTAAGGCAAGCTCCCAAACAATGACATCAAATTTTTTGACCATATCATGTAAGAATGTGGATTTAAAATTAATGGATGTATGTGCGATCGATACTATATATGTATTCTTGTGTTTATACATAGATGGTATAATCAATTATCACTAGAATTGATAACAAGATAAACAAATCCACTAATGACATGTTGGACTCAAGATTTGACATGAACTTCATTAGTTGTTGCCTTGTTGGATATGGTTCTTGGAATGTGAACTAATATAAATTTGTTTTGAAGTCAGAAACATTATAAGGACAATATTCTTGAGAGGTTCAATGTGGGAGATTCCGGCCTAGCTAGAATTCAGTGACATCTTTTGAATTCTATTTAAAATAGAGGTAAAGGTGTTGCCCATTTTGAATACTCAAAGAATATTGGGCATCTATGTTGTGGTAATGACGAGTGTGACCTTGAATTTATAACCAGGACAAGTTATACCATTAATTCAAGTGATAGATCATTTTAAATAGTAGTAACATAAAGTATTATATACTTAGAAATTGCATAAAAGAAGATATCCGGCTGCTATCAAATGATAGAGTAATGCAAATTTGGATTCTTCCTTAAAAGAATCTAGATCCACTAGAGCGGATGTACTTATGCTAAGTGGAAAGCTATATCTTAGAAGTCGTGAAAGTATTATAAACAGACGTCGAACGCTTTTGTCTTTTTCTAGAGCATGTTCCTTGTGGAACTTTTGTCTTTATAGAATATGCGGGATATTTACGTTAATTCGTAATGGACATACCAACATGGCGTAAATGGGTAATGGCCATGTTTATAAAGTGTGATAGTCAATTGAATTTTGACAGAGCTCATATCACAATGTAAACGGTAAGTCGAGATATTCATCATAGATGGTGATTGATGCAACAACTACTCTCAAATAGAGTTATCACGATTGACTACGTAAAGTCAATGGATAACATCGCGGATCCGCTTACGAAAGGCTTAAGCAAAGAGTTGGTTAGAGAGTCGTCTAAAGGAATGTGACTAAAGCCCTTAAAGGAATAAGTTTCTATGAAGGAAAATCTAACCTAATTGATTGGAGATCCCAAGATCTGGGTTTAGTAGGACAACCTAATCATAGAAATGTGGGGGAAGTCATGTCAATATGGGGTGTTACTTAAAATTATAACATCCTAGTCCATTCCTATAACAAATGTAACTTGTTGAGAGGTTAAACGTATGGCTTTAATGATTCAAGATGAAATCACAAAGCATAATGATTCAAGATGAAATCGCAAAACATATGTTTTTAATTATTCAGGATGAGATCACTCATGTGAGAGAGAAGTAGGTTCGCTTCGAAGGGAATTGTGGGGGACGCAATTTCTAAGAGCTCTTGTAGAACCAGGCTAGTGCTCATGAACATAACGGGCACGACTATAAGGACTTGACAAGGTCAGGGAGAGTCGTGTGTGAGTGTGTATTGTCGTCTACGTAAACAGATCTAGGAGGCTAAGTGCATCTCACAAGGGAAGGTTCAAAGGGTCACACCTACCTATCCTATGCAGGACTCAACCGTAGAAATTTCGCCGAAACTTTCATGTGTTTTCGACAGATTTCCATTCATGTGGGGGATTGTTGGAAAAATAGTTTGGCAAAATGTGTTTTTGCAAACGTAGGACATTATTTAATATATGTATATGTTATATATATTTATGTCCAAAATAGAGATAATATGAATGAGATATCGTGTCTTAAAGTGAGACACGTGAAACACAAAATCTGGAAATCTATTTTAGGAATAGATTTAAACTTATAAAATAAGTTTGTACAAAATATTTTATGTCATTAAAAGATATGCAATCTTTTTTGTTAATAAAAAATTTGCTTAAGTTGGGCAGTTATTTATCTTGAAAAACAAGATAACATTTTCACTATAAATTGAGGCCTAGTCTCATTCGTTTTAGACACAACTAAATATGCAACTCCATAGAAACCAAGTTCTAGCAGTCCTCTCTATCAGAAATGTACGACTGCTTTCATGATTTTCAGGCAAGTTTGTCAGGTCCGGCTGTACAATAGCTTTGGACGTTATACCCTGGAAACAGACGGCGAATTTGTTTTAAGGGAATCATGTTAAACACGAGCCTCGTTCCACGACCTTTTACTGCTTTTATTTACTTATCGTTATATAGTGTCTGTGTCTTCTGCTTCTACTCCGTTCTGTCTGTTATTTATTTTCTGTTAATTTAATTTATTGTATTTTAATTTGATTTTATTAATAAATGTGTAACAGTTTTCCTACATATAATGACGATGATAATAGAAGAATGTAATCCTAATGATCAGTGATAATAATCATACTTAAATCGATTATGCCGGAATGATGACGTTGATGATCGATGAACATGATGACGACGAAGACGCTATGATGCAGATGATATGATCCATGCATCTAAAAGTGAAACTAAACACCATCTTTGATGCAATATGATTATTATTATATCACGTTTGGCTAGCTTGAACATAAGATGATGCATTTGACGATAATTACAATTTTGTAAATGTATCAGCCCAGAGCAAAATTTGATGCAAAGGTAATTGAATACATTCTGTTAAAAAATGATGACCCAAAAACGATGCAGAAGATCCATTTTCAAGCTATCATGAATATATTTCTTTACCTTTTTTAAACTTGTCAGTGTTATTAAATAGAAAAAGACAAAATGTCTCAAAGACTAATGGTGTAATGGGAAAAAGACAAAAAAAACCCACAGTAAATGTTATCGTTTTGAATTATGAGTCAGGGACCAATGGTGAAATAATGAAAATTTTGAAATTACATAAATGCCCATCGTTGAAAAGTCAAACTAACACCCGTTACGTATAACGGGGCTCGAGGGACCAAACGGGTAAGAACAGTGACAAAAAAAGACTAATGACATCGACCCCCGTTATCTAGGGACTGAATCCGCAATCAGGCCTAACCTTAGGGACCAACAATGTAATTTACCCTAAAATACATAAAGAAGTAATTTCATTCAAATTATGTTCGGACACGAGTTTAGTCACGGCCATTGACATCAAGATACGTAATTCAAATAACATTTTTACATGAACTTTACTAAAAGTCATCTAATATCTTAAACATTATCCACTTTATGGCTGATCAAATGCAACAAGCAACGTAAAGATTCAACCCGTATGGGAGGGACACTTACTTTAACATCTTTACTTATATATAGGACGGTTTACGACACGTCATTAAAGAAGCTGTCAATGTCATTAAGTATTATATGCCACCTCAATGCCTACATGGAATGTTTTAGATGCCACCTCATTGCCCACATAGATACATATCAAGCATGATTATTCGAAAATGTTTTAGATGCCACCTCATTGCTCAGGTTGGGTGATTCACAAACAAAGAGCGTCAACCACTGTGCTATGCCAATGGTTGTGATAACAAAGTAAAAAAACAAAGATGTCATGTTTAAAATCATGCTTAATCGCCAGTTTTCAAAATTGACGCAACTTTAATAACTCCTCCCCTAAAATCAGCCATCATTCTCTCTCAATCTATTCAAAATTCAAAATAATAAAATGCATTCTCTAATTCTGTCACTTCTATAAATTAAACCCATGACCATAAACATAACTCCAACACTTTTCAAAATTGCTTAATCAATCCTCAACCGTATGCTTAATCGAAATTTGTTTCTAAAACCAGGTATGTTTTTTCGATTTCTAATGAATAATATTATTGATTTCCTTATTTTGTACCTGAATCCGTGTTTTTTGCATCAACTTTTATAAAGGAAACAACCACGAGATGATGATGATGATTGAAATTAGGGTTTGGATGACAATTGAATCTACAATATTTTCCTAGGTTTGTTTGATTTTAAATGTGATTTTCAATTATTTTATAATTTATTTGATTAGGGGTTTACATAATTTATCTATAACCGATTCAAGAATCATCCCTCACTTGCGAATTGCAATTTTTCATTCAATCATTTTTTTGTAGATTACTATAATCTACCTTAAAACGATTATCCAACCTTAATCCAACAAGCATTCATTCATTCAATCATTTTGTTGTTGTTGTTCATGTATAAGGGATATATTGACTAATTAATCAAGCCAGAAATTAGTGATGATACACCAAAGGTATGGTTTTGAAATATTAGGGTTATGTTGATTTAATTTATGTTAGTTGCTTTATGTGAGTATTTATGGATTAAATAATACTCCGTAGTAATTAATAATGTTTTTGATATAAAATAAGTGATCACACTATGTTTTTGACAGTTAATTAGCTTTTGGCATTAGTTTTTGATTTCTTTTATATTGTTTCGATTTCTCATGAAAATGGTTAAATGCACACATGATTGTTACTTTATATCACATATTCTTATGTAGCAGTGCAACGAGAGATCATTTGAAATGGCTTATCGGTTTTGTCAGGGACATTATCATCAAAGATCATGGAGGCATTAATCGAGCAAGCACATACCTTAACTCGAAGTTCTAGAGACTTCTACAACGATAAATTTTTGGTCTTTTCAGAGTATCTATAGAAATTATTTGCATATGATATGGTTCTTCTAATGAACATTGGTGCTGAAGGAGTTGAAACTGCTATAAAGTTGGCAAGAAAGTAGGGTTATGAGGAAAAAGGAATTCCTAAAGAACAGGTAGCAATTTAGTAGTCATTGGAAGGTGTTCTAGCTTTTTCATTGGTATTATTTCTTAGATATTAATTATCATTTTTCTTGAATTAAATAGTATCGATGTGTAAGCTATCATTGTTTCATGTTGTTGTTGTTTCAACGGTCGTTCAATTGGTGCTATTTCGATGAGTTATTTTTTCCATTGCTACCTGGTGAGAATAAAGTCGACTTCGGAGATGACGTTGCTCTAAATAAACTATTTGAAGATTTATAAATTTGTAGTTCTTTATGATCAAACAAACAAGCATATGCATCGTATATTTGTCTAAGTAATCATTATATAATCTGTCATTTTCCCTCTAATTTTATGTAGAAAAAGGAGATCATATAGCTAGAATTCTGTTTGAGCTCATACAAGGAGAGGCTGGGGTATGTACCTCTCATTTACATAATCATGTCTGACCCCCCATGTTTACACCTCTAATCTCAATTCTAGAAAAAAAATATAAACATGCCCGCTAGAAAATTGTAGGTCCTGATATGAGTTGTGAATCCTTTGTAGATAATTCCACTAGACTGAAAATTGTAGGACATGGTTGGTCTTTTATTCATTTTACAATCTTCCTAATATTTATAATGATTATATATGGTCTCGGAATCATAACTCGGATGTTTGTTAATATGTTACTATTTGCTTAATAAGGTTGTTTCTTTTAGTTCCCCTTTTCGCCATTTCTGATTTATATACGCTAAATTGTATCATGAGGCCGTGAGGCTAACTATATTGATTCTTGTGTCTTTAGGGAATTGGATGTGAATACCAGCACTTCGAGATTTATAGGCTGAACCCAAGAGATTGGTGGTATTGGTTTGGAGGCTATAATCATGCATGTGCTTTCAGGCATCCTGTAAGTGTATATTGCTCTTAAGCCAATATTATAGTTTCTTCCACAGTTATATAGATATAGCACAATGCTCGATTTCTTATATAGCAGGTAAAACATGGTGCCTTTTGACAACGTTATAGAATGAATAAGCTATTTGCCTAAGATCAACAGAAGTTGTGTTTGATGTTCAATAATAATGTTGGCAAAGAAGCTTGGTGACATTGTTTGGGGTCATTTGGATTTGTACCTAGAGTCCACTTTTGGGTATGCGTTTTGTATTGTTTTCTCCATGTTAATTGTAATGATGTGCATTATTTTACATTGTGTTACCATGTTTTTCTTTGAAGCAGTGATTAAGTCTTAGCATCCAAACATTGTTATCAACTCTATTGATACCCTTCTACCAGTTACATACTATCTTATTCTTCTTCAAGGTTTAAACCCGCGTCTTAAACTGTAGTCAACACTTGACGCTTGGGTAACCTTTATCTCTGAACACAATGGTCCATTCGGTTCCATTTTTGGTTGCCAACCGTTTAGTTTGATGTTTCCAGTTACTTTTGATCTTTGTTAGAGTTTAATTATTTATAACAAGTTAGAATTTGATTTTTGGGTTTGATCTTTGTCTGACTTATTATGTTTAATTTTCATACGGATGTTTTTAGCCATTCCAGCCTTTCCCTGAACCTTGCAACTGGTTCTGCTGCTTTTACTTATATTTGTTACTGTTAGTACAAAATTCGTGTCGGGTTTAGTAATGTCAAAGTCCTTTGTCGGGTCGGGCCTACAAATGACTTGAATGCCTGATCTTGTACTAGAGCAAGAGAAGTGAGATGATTTTCTGCATAATTAAAAGTAAACCGTTAGCCTTATCGCAGGGCGGACCCCGCGATTAAGCTCCGGCGTGAGAGTAAGTACACATGTTTGTCAGAGAATGTCAGAGTATGTGTGTGTGTTAATCATTAGACAGAATGTACCTATTTGGGGTGTGAAATGATCCCTATTTATAGGCAAGCATAATACTAGGGTTTCCTAGTATTTCGCTTGTAACTGTTGGTGGTCGGAGTGGGTCCCTTGTCGGGCAAGGGTCCACGTATAATCGTGCTTTGCGAACGCGAGTGTTCTTCCACGCTCAGTGTTTGTCCGCGGAGGCGCACGGGTGCGGCTGAGAAGATACTCACGTGCGTCTTTGAAATATCCGGAGCATAGCCTTTGTCGGGCTTAGCAGTCTAGCTATTTGTTGTATTGGGCCCGGGCCCATATATGTATATTATGAACTAAGCCCAGTAAGCTTGGTGCTCATACTATACGTCATCAAGTCCCCCAGTCTAGTTTGCTTACTGTTCGCGGTACAATTATAGCGTGCTGTGAGCATTAGTAGACTTAAAGTTCCGTGATCGAAGTTTCGTTTACTCCTGCCTTGTTCCGCGTCCTTTGTACCATTTTGGCAGTTTCTCGTTGGCTACGTGGACTCTTTATGTCCCTTTATCTTCTGCATGATTTGACCGCCTGGGTCCCATATCCAGCTGTTATCATCAACTTTTTACTATATTTTTGCACCATTGATTGAGAAGTGTCTTGGCACGCGTCGCCATCCTACCTTAACCTAACTTTAATAAACCATGGGTATAAATAGCCGATTCGTGCCTTACTGTTTATTTTTTCATCTCTTTCACTCTTCCACTATTGTTGATTAATTTTGAGGTTTTCTAGTTGCACAGTCTCCCTTATTCTAGCTTCTCTTCTTGATTCAGGTTATTCTCTTTGCTTTTATTTTATTATGGGTAGTATTACATCCCTCAAATGTGTTCTTACACAAGAATATCTTAATGCCATTTGTGCCAAATATTTTGTTCCTGAGGAAGTTCATCCTCAATTACCAAGCCCTGATGCCATCATGTACGAAAGGCCAACTGGTAAAGTTAGAATTTACACCCGATTCTTTGATTATGCCAACTATCGTATCCCATTTTCTACCTTCTTCGTGTCTGTTCTCACCCATTTCCGCATTCCGTTTTCCCAATTGTCCGTGTTTGGATCTGCCAAGGTTTCTCATTTTGAAATCTTGTGCCGTGTTTGCAATATTGAGCCTGATGTTAGCTTATTCCGCTACTTTTATACACACAATTATAAGAATGGATGGTTTGGGTTCACTAAGCGTCCTAATGTCCGCGCTTGCTATTCCAAGAATTTGGATTCCGTGAAGAATTGGAATGATCATTTTTTCTGGGTTGATGAGTTTGTGGTACCTGCTAATGCCCGGTTTAGTTGGTTTTCGGGTTCCAATATTGTCAAAGATAGAGCTCCCGCTCCCTCTGAATATAATGTGGAGCACGTTAATACCCTTATTGCTCAGGCCTCTCCGTTCCTTAGGTTCCCGGAAGAGTTTCTTTGCTGGGTTGGCATAAGCCGTAATTACCTTTTGAATAAAGATACTTATCCCCGCTTTGTGTATGAGGACGGAGAGGGTGGGTTCTATTTTCCGTACGCACTTTGATTACTATTTTTCTGTTTTTCTTGTTTCCTTATCCTTTTTCCTTGTTGTCTTTTGCAGAGATGGATTTGAATGCTTTTATCCGTACTGCTGATCACCGCAAGGTAAAGATTGTTGAAAGGGAAAGAGTTGAAAATGAAAGACCTATTGTTATTGTCACTGTGGCCAAACACCGCACCGTGACCCTACTTTCGACCTCCGTGGTTCGTTCCTCCGGAGAGTTGTCGGCTAGTGTGGAGAGGGAATTTGTTGGGGATGCAAGTGTTGGTGATGGTGGAGATCAGGGATTTGATTCTGTTGCTGGTCAGGATAATGTTGAGCCAACCGTGCCTGTTACTGAACCTGTTGAAGCTGAAATTCCTAGGCCCAAGCGTTCGAAGAAAAAGAGAGTAATCTATGATAGTGAAGGACTGCTGTCGCTTCCATCCACCCAAAGATTAAGGGCCGATTATGGGGCTCTGTGGTTCATTATGGTGGTAAGGGTCTCTAGTGTTCTTAACAGGTTGCTCCAAGATTCTCGCTTAACGGTAGAACAGGGTGTTCCAGCTCTTCCTACCTTACCCTTTATTACTTCTTCCGTGACAGCTTCACCTTTGGAGGAGGGCGGAGATCGTACTGACTCCGTGAATGGCCCCTCCTTGCGAACTATAGGTCTCTCCATAAGGTTCGTAGTCCTCTCTGATTCTTCTCATCACTCAGGCGCTAAATATGTGGATCCTGAAGTTGATTCTCTTGTCAGGTCTGCTACTCCGGTTATGACTGATGCTACTACTGTTGCTACTGTTGCTACCACGGTGGTTATTCTTGCTGATGTTAGCAAAGATAAGAGTGCACCGCATCCATCCATTTTTGGTTCTTCAAGCTCATCTGAGAAGACGGATCGTACTCTTAGTGTTTTTACAGGGAGGTCAGGTAGCGGTTTTGATGCCGGGAGTATCCGTGCGGAAGAGGTTGTAGGTGCCGGCTCGGAGGAAATCTATGTTTCTGAGTGGACGGTGACCAGGGGTTTTGAGCTGAATGATGGGCGCTTGTGTGCCAATATGATTGATCACTTTACTCCTCTTGCCTTCTTTTAGACTGTCCACGTAATGGAGCATGAGCAATTATTTACTGAGTTCAATGTATCAGTCGCACGCAATTTGAGTTTGAGCTCCGAGGTAAGGATGCGTGCGGAGTATAATATCTTGGAGAAGAGGAAATAGAGATCCCTTGCGGAGGAGTAGAATATTTTGTTGGAGGCGAAAGACAAGGAGATTGAAGACTTGAAGTCCCAATTGCTTAAGGCAAAGGAGGAGTCCGCGGAAGTAACCCAACTCCGTGCTCAGGTTTCTGGTCTTGAGGCCACCGAGAACTCACTTCGAGGCGAAGTTGCTTCCGCCAAGGACCACAACGTCCTTCTTGAGCAAGAATGTAATTCTTTAAAGTTAAAAGTGACGGGCCTTGAATCTACTATTGCTGAAAAAGATCATGAGATTCTGACTTGGAGTGTACTTCCTCTTCCTTGATGTCCAGAACCAAAGTCTTGTTAATCAGGTATAGTTTCCGTCCTTAACTATTTTCTTCATAATTTTGTGTTCTTCTCTCCTCACATGTATATGTATTTCTTAGGTGCATGAGCTGGAGATTTCTTCCGCGGACCTCCGTGAGAAGCTGGAGATGTATGAGGGGATCCTGAAACAGTTAGAGGAATTTCAAGATAATCTTATGGGACCCCTCAGGACTAGGTTGGCCGAGATTGATGCTGATTTCACCCGGTGTTGTATGCGCTTTCAAGAGAGTTTCCATCCGCACCTCCTCAACGTCGTTGCGGGGCGAAGATGGTTACTAACTCATGGGATGAAGCTTCTTGTGGTTAAGTGTCTTAACTCAAATGAATACATGGAGGCTCTTGGTCATGCTTTTGGTCGTGCTATAGAGAAAGAAATGCAAGAGGGCCTAGCCGCAGGATTGCCGCATGGGCAAGCTGCAGAGTTTGACTGATCTTGAAGCTTATATTCCCTCTGCGGAGGATGATTTTAATTCTGCTATCCGTGATCTCCGTGACCTTAACTTTCCGCTTCTTCAAGAGCTTTCCAACAATAAGGATGCCAGCACTTGGGATATTATGGATCTTCTCCGTTTGGACGACGCCGTGGCTGAGACCTTAGGTATGGCTGATCTTCAACCTGATGTGAGTCAGCTAATGGTTCTCGTCCATTATAAGCAGGATAGGGTCATTTCATATGGGAGCAAGCCTTGGACCGTTGGCTTTGGGATTTTTTCGCCGGTGGGCGAGTGGAGAAAATGGAGAAGAATCTTATTGAACGTCTCCCCTTTTTGAAAGGCGTATTTGTATCTATTAATGATCCTTTATCCGCTGAGGCTTTGATTGAACCACCTGCTGAGGTTCCTGCTACTAATGTATTATCTACTATGGTCATTGTTCCTCATACTTGACCCATTCGTTTCCGTAGAAGATTACGATAATCCTGATTCAGCGGATGTGGTTTCGGAGAACGCTACCCTAGGTTCGGAAAGTGAAGGAAAGATCGATGCTTCAGCCGGAGGTGGTCTTACATTTTCTTAATTGGATGATGAAGCTAGGGATGCTGTTTTATGAGTGTATTTGTTTTTCCCCCCGCGGTCGTATGTGACCTTGCGGTTTATCTTGTAATTAACATATCATGGCTACTTATAGTTCAACCTGTTATGGTGTATACCGCGGCCGTATGTGGCTTTTTTTTGTTACGGTTTTTTCCATGTACATATTTTTGCCATTACTTTTGGACCATATTTGTTATATGTAAATGTTGCTGCTATCTTTTCATATCATATGTGATACCTTTAGCAGGATAGCCTTGTTTGAATATTTTGTATGTTATTCTCCTGGTACCGGGTTTGCAATACCTTCTTACGTACTTTGCGTTAATTGTGAGGTTACTCATCCTTTTGTTTATAGGAATAACATTAATGGAGACGTGCTCCGTGTGTGCGCGACTTAATCACAATAAATAACTTTGCAAAGTAATAAGATAGAATTTTTCAAACAAATCTTGTGAAGGTAGCTAAATCTTACTTTTTTTTTTATTAAATCTATTAATGATCATTTAAAAACTACTACACGGAATAAAGTAAAAAATGTTCTCCGCTAAGGCCCTGATTGAACCATCTGCTGAGGTTCCCGCTACTAACGTTTTGTCTACTGTGGTCATTGTTCCTCCTCCTAATCCTTCCATTTCCGTAGAAGATTACGATAACCCTGACCCAGCGGATGTGGTTCCGGAGAACACTACCTCAGGGTTGGAACGTGAAGGAAAGAGTGATGCTTCAGCCGGGGGTGGCCTCACTTTTTCCCAATTGGATGATGAGGCTAGGGATGCCATTTTATGAGTGTATTTGTTTTTCCTCCACGGTCATATGTAACCTTGCGGCTTCTTTTGTAATATTATGGTTACTTACAGTTCATCTTTTTACGGTGTATACCGCGGCCGTATGTGGCCTTTTTGTTGCGGTATTCTTCTTGTAACCGATTTCACAACAATTTTTGGATATATTCGTTGTATATAAATGTTGTTGCTATCTTTTTATATCACTTGTGATACCTTTAGTAGGATAGTCTTAGGAATATTTGTGGGTTATTCTCCCGGTGTTGGGCTTGCAATACCTCTTACGCACCTGAGCTGATTTTGAGGTTCCTCAATCCTTTATTATACGGGATAATATTTTTGTGGAGCGTGACTCCTAGCATGCGCGTCTTAACAATTAATATAATTTTGCAAAGTAAAGATAAATTTAAAAATTAAAAACTCGTGGGGGTAGCTAATCCTCACTTTTCATTAAAATTCAACATATTACAAAATGCGAATAAAGATATTGCCCTCTGGAGCATCGTATGTGCCGGGCTAGTTTTTACACTTCATGTATATAACATTTTTTAAGATTACAAATGTTCCATGTCCTCGGTATTTCATTTCCTTTGCTGTCTTTGAGTTTGTAAGCTCCCTTTTCCAAGCGATTCTTTAACTTCGTATGGTCCCTCCCACTTGGGTCCGAGTTTTCCTCCGTCCTTAGCATGACTTGCTTCATTGCTGCGGTAGACCATATCACCCGGCTTGAAACTTGTTCCGCTGACTCTTGAGTTGTAATATTTTTCCATATTTTTCTTGCTTTTTGCTTCTTGTATTGCTGCTTGCTCTCTTCTTTCTTCTATGAGGTCCAAGTTGATTCCCAGAGCTTCGTTGTTTTTAGCTTGATCTATCTCTGCGGTGCGAAGTGTTGGCATGCCTATTTCCGCCAGGATGACGGCTTCCGTGCCGTATGTCAATGAGAAAGGTGTTTCCCCATTACTTGACTTGATCATTGTACGATAGGCCCATAGGACATGCGGAAGTTCTTCTATCCAATCCTTGCTTCTTTCATCAAGCCTGGCCTTTATTCCTTCTCCTAGGCTTCTATTTGATCTCTCAACTAGACCATTTGCTTGCGGATGTTTCACGGAAGCGAAGCATTGGCGGATGCACAGTTTCTCACACCAAGCTTTGAATGGATTATCACGAAACTGCTTTCCATTGTCTGATATGATCTCCCCCGGTAGGCCAAATCTGCAGACAATGTTGTCCCATACGAACTTTTTCACTTGATTACCGGTGATTGTTGTGACGGCCTTTGCTTCAATCCATTTAGTGAAGTAATCAATAGCGACAATTAAGAATTTGACTTTACCTTGTCCTTCCGGGAAAGGTCCGGCTATGTCTATCCCCCACTTGTAAAATGGCCACGGAGACGTGATGGGGTCAAGTTTTGCTGCGGATTTCTTGGGACGGGACGGTGTATTTGACAGTCATTGCATTCCCTTATCAAGTTCCTTGCATTCATATGCATTGTTGGCCAGTAGTATCCCGTTTGGATTGCTTTGGCAAATACAGATCTAGGGCCGGAATGCATGCTGCACGACCCCTCATGTATTTCTCTTAGGACATAGTTTGCTTGGAATGGTCCGACGCACCAAAGTCATGGCCCTAAAAAGGACTTCTTGTATAAGGTTCCATTGATCATGACATACTTGGCCGCTTTCTGCCGTACCGCTCTGGCCTTCTTTTTATCCTCCGGAAGGATTTCTTTTGTCAGGTACTCAGATATGGGTGTCATCCATGTATTCCCTTCTTCTTCTACTATGTTAAGAATTTCCTTTTCGTTTATGGATTTTACCTTCAATTCTTCCACGAGCACCTGTTTGTTAAGATGCGCGAAGCTTGTGGACGCGATCTTGCTCAAGGCGTCCGCTTTCTTGTTTTTACTTCGTGGTATTTGTTTGATGGAAAATTCCTTGAAGCTTTTTGCCAGTGTTTTTACTTTGTTTAAATATTGAACCATGCCTGACTCTTTGGCGATGTAAGAGTCGTTAACTTGATTGGCCACAAGTTTTGAGTCAACGTTTGCTTGCAAGTTTTTTATACCTATTTTTTCTGCGATCCGGGGACCGGCTATTAGTGCTTCATATTCGGCTTCATTGTTTGTGGCCTCGAATCTAAACCTCATGGCATATGTATATTCTGTCCCTTCCGGATTTGTTAGTATTAGACCTGCCCCGGAGCCGTCTGTGAACAACATCCACGGCTCCGGTAGTACTTCTGGTTCCGTCATGAGTTCGTCCGGAGACTCTTCTTCCGGTCGTTCCACAATAAAATCTGCCAATATTTGGCCTTTGATTGCGGTCCTTGGTCTATATTGGATGTCATATCCTTCTAACTCGAACTTCCACTTCAGCATCCTTCCGGATATCTCCGAGCTTGACAGCAGTTGCTTTATCGGTTGATTTGTTATTACAACGACCGTGTGCGCCTGGAAGTATCTTTTCAATCGTTTGCTTGCACTGAGCAAGGCTAACACCAACTTTTCCATAGGGGTATAGTTGACTTCCGGGCCTCGTAGAGTGCGGCTTACAAAATATACTGGTATTTGCTTGCCTCCTCTGTCCGTCATCAAGACCGCGCTGATAGCTTCTTTTGCTGCAGCCAAGTATATGATTAATTCCTCATTTTCCCTTGGTGCGGTTAGTGCTGGAAGCTCCGCAATAAGTTTTTTCATCTGCTTGAAGGCCTCTTCGGCTTCCGGTGTCCATTGAAAATCGCTCTTTTTTGTGCATTTTTTCAAGGTTTTGAAAAAAGGTAACGATTTTTCTGCTGATTTTGACAGGAATCTGTTTAAGCTTGCTAATTTTCCATTTAGCTTCTGCACGTCCTTGATGCATCTCGGAGATGGTAAGCTAAGGACTGCGTCTGCTTTTTCCGGACATGCTCTCAACCCGTTGGTGCTTACTTTGTAACCTAAGAACATTCCTTCCTGCATTCCGAAGGTGCATTTCTTTGGGTTCAATTTCATGTTTATCTGCCGAAGGGTTTTGAATGTTTCTGTTATGTCTCGGATGATTTCTTCTTCCGTGTGGCTCTTTATAACCAGGTCATCGACATACACCTCTAAGTTACGTCCAATCTGCTTTTGGAATGCCTTATCTACTAATCGTTGATATGTTGACCCGGCGTTTTTTAAACCGAACGGCATCTTAGAATAGCAAAATATCCCTTGGCTTGTTATGAACGCCGTTTTTTCTTCATCCTCTTTTGCCATCTTAATTTGGTGGTACCCCTTGTACGCATCCAAGAAGCATTTAAAAGAATACCCACAGAGGGATTCCACCTTCCAGTCTATTTCCGGTAATGGATAACAATCTTTGGGGCATGCGTTGTTAAGATCCTTAAAGTCCACGCACATTCGCCAAGTTCCGTCATGCTTTTTGACCATTACCGGATTAGAGAGCCAACTGTGGTAATGGACCTCCTTCATTATTCCGGCGTCCACTAATTTTTCCACCTCTTCTTGGATTACTTTATTTCTTTCCGGTGCCTGTCCTCTTTTCTTTTGCCTGACTGGTGAATATCCCTCCCGGATATTCAAGCGGTGTTCCGCAATGTTTCGTGGGACGCCCGTCATATCAGCTGGCCTCCAGGCAAAAATATCCAAGTTTTGTTTGAGCAAGGAACATAGTTCTTTACGTCCTTTTTCTGTTAATGTTGATCCTATGTCAACTGTCTGTTCAGGGTAGTCCGGGTGAATTGCTATATTTATTTAGTCTTCCAGTACTTGGTTTGCTGCGGGAGGTTGGATGCTAGGTCTGGAGATCATAGCACATTCCATAGGAATAACCCTACTACTCTGTAACGTTACCGTACCGTCTTCAACGGGAAATTTAAACATTCCGTGTGACGTTGATGGTACAACGCGGATTTTTCTTATGCCCGGCCTGCCTATTATTGCATTGTGTTGGGATGGTGACCTGATGACCATGAAGTTCATCCAAGCGGAGGTGGAGTGTACTTCATCACATATTTTTACTAGTAAGGCTATCTGGCCCAGCGGCCAAATGGTCTCTCTGCTGAATCCGATAAGGTGAGTAGTGGCCGGAACCATTTGATCCCTTATCTCTTTGCGGAGTTTTATGAAGCAATGTTCATACAAGATTTCTGAGGATGCTCCACCGTCAATATATACCCTATGTATGAAGTGTCCGCCCATTTCGACTTCGATGATCATCGGGCTCTCCGTCCCGTCTTCTTCACTCAGAGGTGGGAAAGACATTGCCGTCTCCGGAGAGAAGCTCTGGGTAATCCTGGGCTTGGCCACTCTTTCCCATGGTTGGATCATCAGTATAGCCAAAGGTTTATCCTTTCAGGACGCTTTCACTTTTTTGGTGCTTTCGGCTTGTCGTTCTGTTTTAATTCCTTGATGAATTGCGACAATTTTTCGGCCTTGATCATTTCGTCTATTTGTTTTCTCAGCTGCATGCATTCATTCGTGTTATGTCCCGTGTCTGAATGAAATTCGCAGTATTTGCTTGGATCCCTTTTTTCCACCGGAGTTACCATTGGGGGTGGGGCTTTGAACTTTCCTTTTTCCAGAGCGAAAATTTCTTTTGGTGTTTTGGTGAGGAGTGAGAACCTATCTGGCTTACGATCCGGTCTTTGTTTATTTTTGAAGCCTTTCTTGAAATTCGGTTTCCAGTGACCCCCTTTACTATCTTCACTTTCTGAATATTGGCTAGTCGTACGAGATGGTGTTCTCTTTTGTTGACGCCTTCTTGCTTCTACTTCAGTTCTTTTTGCTTGGGGACTCCGTTGACGACTATCAGGACGTGCGGATGTAGCTGTCTCCTTTCTTCTCAACCTATTAAACACGCCTCCTTCTTTCCGTGGCTGGGGCCGAGGAGAAGGGGATATGTTCCTCTTAAGTCTTTTGAAAACACTGGCGTGTGGCGATGGGCTTCGGGAATACCTGTCTCCGCGCCTTCTTCTGGGTTCTTTTTGGGCAGTTGGTGTCTTAGATTCAGAGTAGTGCGATTCTTCATGGCTTTTTATCTTAACTCCGGACTCTTCGCCATAGATCAGTCGTGCTTTTACCGCGTTGAGTTTGTCTTTTTGCTCTTTTTCTTTTTGCATTTTCTCGGCGATGAGCGGCAAGAGTTGGTGATAATTTTTGTCGCACATTTCCCTAAGAACCTCGTCAGACATAGGTTCTTCAAGACCCTGGGGACCATTCCTTCCCCCTGTGTTCCTCACGGCGGACGTGGGATTGTTTGTGATTTGTTCGTGAGTGCTCATGATGAGTTTTTTAGAGAATCGTGGTTGCGTAAGGGTCCCACGGATGGCGCCACTTGTTAGTACAAAATTCGTGTCGGGTTTAGTAGTGTCAAAGTCCTTTGTCGGGTCGGGCCTCCAAATGACTTGAATGCTTGATCTTGTACTAGAGCAAGAGAAGTGAGATGATTTTCTGCACAATTAAAAGTAAACCGTTAGCCTTACCGCAGGGCGGACCCCGCGATTAAGCTCCGGCGTGAGAGTAAGTACACATGTTTGTCAGAGAATGTCAGAGTACGTGTGTGAGTTAATGATTAGACAGAATGTACCTTTTTGGGGTGTGAAATGACCCCTATTTATAGGCAAGCCTAATACTAGGGTTTCCTAGTATTTCGCTTGTAACTGTTGGTGGTCGGAGTGGGTCCCTTGTCGGGCAAGGGTCCACGTATAATCGTGTTTGCGGCCGCGAGTGTTCTTCCGCGGTCAGTGTTTGTCCGCGGATGCGCACGGGTGCGGCTGAGAAGATACTCACGTGCGTCTTTGAAATATCCGGAGCATGGCCCTTGTCAGGCTTAGCAATCCAGCTATTTGTTGTATTGGGCCTGGGCCCATATATGTATATTATGAACTAAGCCCAGTAAGTTTGGTGCTCATACTATACGTCATCACGTATTCACTGATTTTTTTTTATATATATAACTTGTAACTTATGAATGCATCTTTTATGAATAATGTCGGGTAATAACATAAAACATCCCCATCTTTATGATATGATCAAGATCTTGCATGTTCTACCCCGAGGCCCTACCCCAACATTGAGATATGGCTTTTGAAATCTACACCAACAAATACTTTTTAATATTTTTCTCATAATAATCTCCATGATTTTAATAGTAAAAAATTCAGTTTCTTTCAAGACTTATAATTACTGTTAGGTTTCATATCGTATCATGGCATAATAATATCTATAGACGTTTAGTGACTTATGAAATGTGGAATACTTTCTTTAGAATTGAAAGTGCATACAGTATATATTGATCATTCATAAAATCCCCATAAATGGTTGATTTACTCGAGTAAAAAAGAGTTCCCGAGATTGTGTGCATAAATCCCCATAAAATAGGGAGGTAAATTTTTCACTTTTTTCATGTTTCCTACTTTCCAAAGGCTTCTTGTGTTTGGTTTATCGATGAGGATAAAATGCGGCGTGGCTTTTTCAAGTCTTCTTTTGGAAACATTAAGACCCCATGTGCCTGCTTTCATCAAATGTTTTACTCATCAATCTGCTTCTTTATCTGTCTAACTAACTATGTAATCTAACTAAAATAGTATAAGTTTAGTTTAAGTAGTTCCTATCTTATTTAAATTGAGTGACACTTATAGCTACTATTGTATGATTAACGACTAAGAAGGTCAGGGATTATAACGTCGGGCCAGGCATTATACTTATCTGACACGGCGTTGAGCCGCGTTACGACACCGGAGGTGATCAAGTTGCATCGTCGTCGGTGCGTGCTCAAGTTAGTCCACAAACGTGCCTTGTAACTTGAGTTGTTTGAAAAAAGTAGTCGTTGGGCTACTTCCAACGGTTACTTTTCAATAAAAAAAAACTCAGTTTTTATATATTATACCATCATTTAACTATTTTTCACACAAATAACTCAAATGTTCTCTAAAAAAACTTAATCTTTCACAATGGATCTGAATCAAAGTGATGAAGAACGTAACTTTTTCGATGTCGATGACGAAACCGGTGTTTGCTTTATGATGCAAGCGTACGAGTATAACCAACGGTTACAAAAAGAACAAACTCGACCTCAGTTTACCCGTAACCCGATTTAACGTGAACGTGACGATGCCGAAACACGTTTGATGCGCGACTATTTTAATGAAGATTCTAAGTATCCGTTATACTATTTTCGAAGAAGATATGGTATGAGCCGGAAACTATCTCTAGATATAGTTGAAGGTATCAAATCTTATATTGTCGATCCTCTTTCAAAACATTTTAAATTCTTTACAGTCTGACCCGATGCTACGGGTCAACTAAGTTTTAGTACCATAAAGAAATATACATCCGTCATACGCCAATTGACATACGACACTTCACCCGATGCATTTGATGAATATTTGCAAATGGGTCAGCATACCGCACATGATTGTCCAGATAATTTTAATAAGTGCTTTACTGATTTGTTCATGCTGAAGTATTTAAAAAAACCAACCTTTACCGACATACAAAATGTATATGCAAGACATAAGTATATTCATGGTTTTCCGGGAATGCTTGAAAGCATTGATTGTATGCATTGGGAATCAAAAAATTGTCTAAAATCATGACAGGGGCAATTTGGTAGGGGTGATAAAAAATACCCAACTACAATGCTTAAAGTTGTTGCTTTGCAAGATTTGTGGATTTGACATGCATTTATTTGGGGTAGCGGGTGCGAATAAAGATATTAATGTTTAAGAAAATTCTTCGTTATTCGACGACCTTCTTGATTGCCCCTATAGCTCCGTTTGAGGTAGATGGAGTTAGGGGTATTACTTAACTGACGAAATTTGTTAATACATGTAATGTCTAAAAACGTTATTTATATTTTTCGACCTCTCAACGTTTTGATAATAACAAAATGAACGTTTACAATAAAATTAAACATTTACAAATTATTAATCATAAAATTCCATTTCTATAATTAGTAATCACTTAAGGTATGAACAAACAAATAATTAAGCATGATTAGTGATGAAGAAAATATTTTTCTCTTATCCATTAAATTTTTACAAAAGAATTTCACAAAATTAATTATACAAAATATTTTCTAATCAAAAGAAAAGTTTTATTAAAAACTTAAAATTTGAAATTCAATTTTTCCTCTCAAAATAGAAGGTTCCATACCAGATACAACATTCCCCACAAAAAGACAAAAACAAGAGCGTAGTCTACTGGGCGGCCCCCTTATAGGCCTGGCGGCCCCCAGATATATCTGGGACCGCCGGGACCGCCCCCAGTGACCGTTGGGTTTTCCTGCCTATAAATACTGCTCCATTCCCTGCAGAAAAACACACCTCTTAGCATGAAATTTTCAGATAACTTTCTCTCTCTAAAATTTTCTTTCTCTCTCTAAATCTCTTGATCACTAACATTCGTAGATCTTATTTCAATAGATCTTATTTCAAGTGATCTAATCTCTTCTTCTCATCTCTTCTTTCTCATTCAAGTGCAAGAGAAGAACATTCGTATTCACCAAGAAACAAATTGTTATTTAGTGATCTCTCCTCTCTTCTTCTAAGTACCAAATCTCTATTGTAATTATCTTGTGTATTTGTGTGATTCGGATAGTGTGTAAATCCGATAGTGTAGATCTTGTGATTGTGTAGTGATTGTGAAGTGGTAGATTGGTTCTAGCTAAGATTAGGACTCGACATTTAGCTTAGTGTCGGAAAACAACGTAAGCGACGTGTAAACGGTTTTCTTCGCCTAAAGGGAGCTTGTTGACATAGTGAAATCTCGAGTAGGATACTCGGGGAGTGGAGTAGGGCGAAGAGGTGCTTCGTAGCCGAACCACTATAAAATCTTGGCGTCTTGGTTTGATTGTTCCTTTCCTTACCTCTTCATATTATTGTCATTGTTATTTAGCTTTAGTTTAGTTTGTTATATTGTTTGTTCATATTGTGAATTGGTTAAACATACAACTCGAATCTAAATATTTTGAAAGCAAACTTTTAAAACGTAAAACGAACTTGTAAACTATTCAACCCCCCCTTCTAGTTTCCACAATTGGTATCAGAAGCCAAGGTCACTCAAGATTTTTAAAATATACTGTATTTTAAAGCTTGGATCGATCTATGGATTCTGACAAATATCTAGAAGGGCAATCTATGCAAAGACCACCACTTTTTGAAAGTGATAGTTTTATTTATTGGAAAAATAGATTCGAGACATATGTTAAATCAAAAGATCTAGATCTTTGGCATGTTATTACCAACGGTGATTTTCAACCTATTGTACAAAATCCGAAAACCAAATTAGATGAGGTTATCCCTTTTGATAAACAAACCGATGATCTTAAAAAGAGACTTGCAAAAAATAACGAAGCTAAAATGGTTATTTATAATGCTTTGCCTAGAAAAGAATATGAAAGAATTTTCATGTGTAACACGGCAAAAGAAATTTGGAAAACTTTGTTAATCACCCATCAAGGTAATAATCAAGTCAAAGATAATAAGATCGACCTTTTGGTTCAACAATATGAACAATTCGTCATTTCCGAAGACGAATCTATAGATAGTGCTTTTGCTAGATTTAACACTATTATTACTAGTCTAAAAGCTCTTGATGAAGGCTATTCTAGCAAGAATTATGTTAGGAAGTTTCTTAGGGCTCTACATCCTAAATGGAGAGCAAAGGTCACGGCGATTGAAGAGTCGAAAGACTTAACGTCACTATCTCTTGATGAACTTATCGGGAACCTCAAAGTTCACGAAATGATCATCAAGAAAGATTCCGAAATAGTCAAAGCAAAAGTTGAAAGGAAATCTCTTGCTTTAAAGGCTAAGAAAGAATATAGTAATGAAGAGCTAGTGTTCGACTTTCGGAAGTAAAGACGAAGAGTACGCCATGGCGGTAAGAGACTTCAAAAAGTTCTTTAAGAGAAGAGGTAGATTCGTGAGACAACCTCAGAACGACAAAAAGTCATTCCAAAGAAGCCGTGATGACAAGAACAGTAAAAGTGATAGAAAATGCTATAGATGCGGCGACCCGAATAATCTTATTGGATAATGTCCAAAAACACCGAAAGACAAGAACTTAAGAGCTTTTGTCGGAGGCTCTTGGAGTGATAGCGGTGAAGAATATGATGAGAAGGTCAAAAACGAAACGTGTCTCGTAGCTCAAGCATTAAGTGAGATATTCCTTGGAGTCGACTTGGAACCTGGTGAGTGGATAAAGGATAGCAGATGCTCCAAACACATGACGGATAACCGAAAGCTCTTCTCAAGCTACAAGGCATACAATGGAGGTAAGGCTATTTTTGGTAGCAATCTTCGTGGTAGCATCATTGGAAAAGGCACGATTTCAAATGACTCTCTCAAAATAGATAATGTAGAACATGTAGACAACGTAAGATTTAACTTGTTAAGTATATGACAAATATGTGATAATAAGTGTAGAGTAACTTTCTCTGAACATGATAGTAAAATTACTAAGGATGGTAAGGTCGCAGGTAGAGATATTAGGAAGAAAGGCTTATATGTGATGAAATTAGAAAATAAGCCTAAAGACCAAATTTGTCTAGCGACCAAATTTGTCTAGCAACGATTGATGAAAATTCTACGTTGTGGCATAGGAGATTAGGTCACGCAAATATGCGTCTCATTTAATAGTTAGCATTTTAGGGATTAGTTAGAAACTTACCTAAGCTTAAGTTTGATCAACACTTCTGTGATGCTTGCAAAATTAGAAAAGAAGCTCACGCTAGTCATAAGGCTAAGAATATAGTCTCAACGACTAGATACTTAGAACTCCTTCGCATGGATCTCTTCGGTCCATCTGCCGTACGGAGTTATGGAGGAAACCGCTACACCTTAGTCATAGTAGATGACTACTCTAGGTATACTTGGACTAGATTCCTTAAGGACAAAAC
>BQNB010049477.1:0-42021 GCA_026074375.1 Tanacetum coccineum | reverse complement strand
CAAATAAAAAGATATCGAACCGTCTCAAAAAAAGAAAATATTCGGGAAAAAATTAACCCGTCCCAACGCAAAAAAAATTCCCGAATCATACAAAAAAAAATATCCGGGATAAAATTAGCCAAAAAAAAACCAAAAAATAGCCTAAAATCCGGCCTAAAGTAAAAAAAAATACAAAACGAACCCTCACCTTTTAACTATTTACGATTTTCTTACACAAAAATTCCCGTAAAAAAATTTACAAAACCGTCCCAAAAAAAGAAAATATTCGGGAAAAAATTATCCCGTCCCAACGCAAATTTTTTTTCCTCGAATCATACAAAAAAAGAAAATATTAAAAATTAGCCCCGCATAACGCATCGCCCAAAAAAAACCCCCCGAAACGTAAAAAAATTAGCCCCGCCGCAACACGCGGGTTCTTTTGCTTGTATAACACATTCAGTGACAAATCCACTGGAGTTTTGACAGTGGGCCACTGTGCTACAGTAACGGGCTCCCATTTTGGGTCAGCCCGATTTTGGTTTTTTTTTTATTATTTTGTTTTTGTTTTTTTTTAAAAATTTGTATGCACAAAGTAGGAGGTATTACAAAAGTTCCGATTTATTCAGATAAAAAAAATACCCGCGGAAACATCTTCGATACCTAATAACTTTAAAATAATCGATATGGTCACAAACGTACAACCCATTATATTAAAAAAAAACCCATATAGCAAAAAAAAACACTTTAAACATGAGGCCCAACACATAAGCCATATAAAAAAAATTATTACTAATATACACATTTGTCGACAAACTAGCCTAAAATTCGCATAAAATCTGGCCCAAAATCTGGCCCAAAGTAAAAAAAAAAAAACTAGCCCAAAATTAGCCTGAAATCTGGCCCAAAGTAAAATAAAAAAAAATACAAAACGGTCCCTCAACTTTTAACTATTTACGATTTTCTTACACAAAAAATCCCGTAAAAAATTAACAAAACCATCCCAAAAAAGAAAATATTCGGGAAAAAATTAACCCGTCCCAACGCAAAAAAAATTCCCGAATCATACAAAAAAAGGAAATATCCGGGAAAAAATTATCCAAAAATAGCCTAAAATCTGGCCCAAAGTAAAAAAATACAAAACGGACTCTCACCTTTTAACTATTTACGATTTTCTTACACAAAAATTCCCGTAAAAAAATTTACAAAACCATCCCAAAAAAGAAAATATTCGGGAAAAATTAGTCCGTCCCAACGCAAATAAATTTTCCCCGAATCATACAAAAAAGAAAATATTAAAAATTAGCCCCGCCATAACGCATCGCCCAAAAAAAACCCCCGAAACGTAAAAAAAATTATTCGGAAAAAAATTAGCCCCGCCGCAACGCGCGGGTTCTTTTGCTTGTTATATACATATACTATAGATGGAATAAAACGCTGCCGTTTTGGCAGCCTTGCTACAGTAGCTACAGTAACCGGCTCATTGGGCTCCCACTTTGGGCCGGCCCATTTGACACCTTTTTTTTTGTTTTTCTTTTTCTTTAACTAGGCAAATTTTTTAAAAAAAATTTTGCTCGGCACAAAATAAGAAACAAAATTACAAAAGTACTTAGTTATTCAGATCAAAAAATATCCGCGGCACGAGACCAAACATATAAGCTGATATAAAAAAAATAAACTATTGCAAAAAATAATTAAAAAAAATTGCTCGGCACAAAATAAGAATTTTTTTTACAAAAGTATTGATTTATTCAGATCAAAAAATACCCACGACATGACGCCCAACACATAAGCCCATATAAATTTTTTTATTAAACATGACACCGGAAAAATAAAGCCGCACAAAATATAAAAAAAACAAAATTTAACACCCCGCATCAACGCGCGGGCAATCATGCTTAACACATATTTACCCAATCTCATAAAATTATATTAAAATAAACCCAAATAGCCAAAAAAAACAACCTTTAAACACATAACCTTTAAAAAATTAGCATAACATACAAATTTTAAAAATAAAAAACACCCACATCTATGTTAAAAGAAACACCGCCCCGCAGCAACGCGCGGGCAACTATGCTTGTTCATATCTATATGGAAACAATCAAAAGAAGAGATAAAAAGTTAATGGGTCAACCTAATCCAACCCAACCTGTTTGACTTGCGTTTAAATTGTACCCATTACGGACCCGCCCGTTAGAGGCATGAAGGTCATATACATATTGTCTTTTAGATCATATGTTATTGTTAGCTGGGCACTTGGAATGAACTTTTACTCATCATGGAACTGTAAACCATTGAACTTTTTTATCTGATCAGGCAAAGGACAAGTTCAGGAACCGGGTGAAACGATATGTTAGAATTTGGTGTTGCGACTTGTGTGGACAGTCACACTCCATGTCACATATATTATGACATGTATTGGGATGTGAAAACCCTGATTGGAAGCCTCTCCCTCCCCAAACCCATGAAGATGATCACCCGCATTGGTAATTATGCACCCTGACACACGCTACATCAACAGCTGAGATTTAACATAATCTTTGATGAGTGATTGAGTCCTAACCCTGGTTCAAATCCATGTTTATAGATACTGTATTTGCATGTATACACAGAGGAAAGGACCAGGATATGATTTACTAGGGGTCAGTTTTGAACAATAATGTTATAGTAGGCACTCGTAGCTTCTGCACTCAGAGTTGTATTTTGTTCTATGAGAAAGTAAAGGCTTTTACATATGTTTCTTCTATGCTGTTGGAAACATTAGCAGGATTGGTTAACTTTTTTGGATACTACTCCGTATATGTTGAATTTAAACTCAAATATGTCTCGCAATATAAAGCAGTAGTAGCCAGTCACATGTTGTAGGGGTGTCGTCTGCCCCAAAACTGGACGGGACAGAAAACCGAAATATATTAAAACTATGAACTAAATACCGGACATAATGGTCCCATGGCTCGTTCGGATTTCTAGGATTTGGGCAGGTTTTGAAAAGAAACAAATTATTTACGTTGCAGGAGGTTACAAGAAGAAGTTGATGTAACTGAGAAAAGTATATATATATATATATATATATATATATATATATATATATATATATATATATATATATATATATATATATATGCTCCGGTTCCATTGAGAAGGTTTTATTTTGAGAAGATTGAGAAATCTTCGTTTGAGCAAATTGATTCATATTTTTTGATTTGATTCACAAGTAAACATCATTTAATAGTGAATCGAATCTATAAATCACAAATTTGATTCACAAATCATTGTTAAAATCGAGTTATGGTAAAGATTCATTAAAACTGTACAGATGATTCAGTATTGTAGTTATATCGCAAAATCGAGAGATTTTTAACATTGATTCAATATTTTTTTACACATTTTGAATTAAAATTGCATTAAAATGAGTTCTACGCTTGAAAAACTTGAATCAAAGTTAAACATCTATCGTTTTTGAAAACCTTCTCAATCTTCTCAAAATAAAAACCTTCTCAATCGATCCAGCTTCTATATATATATATATAGTAAGGATCCAGTGAGAAGTAAATTAAAATAAGAAGTGGTGAGAAGTGACTAAAACCACACATTTGAGATGCAACGACTTGCATTAGATGCATTTTTATTCATTTAGATGCACCATTTTGAGTTTCGAACGTTAATTTGATGCGTAGATGGTGCAAATTGATTTTCATGATTTTGGCACATGTAGGAACAAAAACAAGAGAAAAAATTAAATGCATCTAATATACGTATATGCATCTTAATTAAAAGCTAGAAAACGCATTATGTAATGTATAATGCATCTAAGATTTATTAAGGAGATGCAATCTAATTAAGTCGGTGCATCACGTGATATGCGTTTTAGTTACTTCTTATCCTTCTTATTTTATGAAAACTTCTTATTTGATCCTAACTCTATATATACAATATATATATATATACATATATATATATATATATATACATATATATATATATATATATATATATATATATATATATATCAATATAAATATACATAACATAAATATATATACAAATATACATATAAATATAACATAAATATAAACATATATATAAATATATATATAAAAATAAATAATAATATGAAATATAATATAATAAATATATAAGTGGCATCTTCATTAACAGAACCACTTTTTTGTACAGAACAATACAGAACTTTTTGTGAACCGTGGATGAGTGCGATGAACGATGAAGATGATATGTTCATGTTGTGTAATTAAAGAAAAGATTAAGAAAATAAAGGAAAACATTTGTAACTGACTGAGGGTACCTAAAGGTATTCATCTAATCACTTTCACAAACCGTCTCTTAAATCTAGTAAAATAAAATATTATAAAAAATCTCTTATTGCAAGCTTAACCTCATAATCGTTGTGCAAATACTTCTCGATCCTCAATGCGCCGGCCGCTAAATTGTGAACTCCTTTTTCTTTTTCTTTTCTTGATTATTTTATTGCATCTCTGATATTTGTTTGGAGCCCATCAAACGTTGATGGATCAAGTTCTTTTTTTCGCTTACATATTAATCTTCCATATGTTTGTTAAAAATTAAATGGGATGTGAATTGAAACTCATATCGAACATGGTCCAAGAAACGACTTTCCAAACCAAAAAACCAATGGTTTGCTCTGTAACTTGATTAAAATATTATTTTTATGGTTTTGTAAATTGTAACTCGCTTTGAAAAAATTTTAGTTCGCAGAGTTATTTTAGTTCTATATGGCTACCGGTAACCCAATCAACAATCTGTATAAGCAGTGAGTAGACTAGTGGACGAGAACATGAATCTGAATTCCATGGTCAAAGTCCCACGAACATAACGCGCAAAATACGCTCAAAGCATAAAATTGGATCACGAGGATCATTCATTAAAAGACATATTTGATGCATCAGCATAAGATATATCCTGGCGTGTGAAGTTCAATAAAGAAGGGCACCTGCAAGGCTTCGATATAAAAGGTGGGTCACTAACAGGTCACCATCAGAACCGATTATTGACTCAGTGGTCCACAAGGTTCTTGCATGGGTTACAATGCCCGCATGTGAGCGCGCTCAAGAATTTCCTCAACATATTTAGGACTTAGACAAAAACAATCCAACTTCGATCGGTGTGCAATACACCAAAGGAAATAATTGAGAAGGCCAAGGTCCCAGTCATAGCAAACTCACTATGAAGTAAAATGTAATAATCGTAGTAAGAGAGCAGTATCGAAGCTGTGAGTATATGCCATGCCACATATAAGGAGCAGAAAGCAACATCCGAAACCCATGTGATAAACAAAATATGACTACGTTTTACTATCCTGAAAACGACACATGTAATAAAAGCTAAAAACCCTGAAACCATGCCCGATGAGCTTGTTTAAGCCCATACAAAGAACGCTGCAAATGACAAAAATAATCAGTGTGGGCGGAATCAACAAACCCTGGTGGTTGATTCATAGTAGACTGTCCAGAAAACTTGCCATGAAGAAAACATACTTCACATCAACTGATGAATATGCCAATCACGAGTCCGCACTGCAAGACACAAGACAGTACGAAAAGTAGCCAGTTTAACGACCGGAGCTAAAGTGTCTCATCACAATCAATCCCCTGCTGTTGACTGCGACCATTCGCAACCAATCGAGCTTTATACATGCTCAACGAGCCATCTGCATTAAACTTATACTTGAAAAGCCCCATCATAGATCAAGACAATAGAACATTAGCTGGACGAGGCACAAGAGCCCACGTTCCATTAGAAATCAAAGCATTATATTCATCTACCATAGCCTTATGCCAATTAGGGTCACGAAGAGCATGTAAATAAGAGCGAGGAATAGGCGAAGTAGTGGTGGCATGCCAATTCATACGCGCAAGAGGTTTTGAAATTCTAGCTTTTGCACGGGTGACCATATGATGAGTATTGGTATTGGGGCTTCTCCCATGATAGTAGCAGAAACAGTAGAGTGATATGGGTATTCGATGTTGAGCTTGGTGTAGTGGCTCGTGAATTAAAGATAATGAGATGGATCGCATATAGTTGTGGTTGCATGGAGTACGTGGGTAAGGGGTGGTGTGGGGATTGCCGGTTAGGCTTGAGCGATTGGGAAGGCTCAAAGTGATAGGAGATGAAGGCAAGGTAGGCAGTTGGGGAGGTAATCGGTGATGTCTTAGGAATGAGTTAGTTTGGACGTATAGGTGTTTGTGAGGGGGTAGCAAGATCATAGGATGGGCGTGTCGGCGCATCATGGACCCAAAGGGATTGTCTCATCAAGATGACTATGTCGTAGATTAAGATTAGTTGGTTGACAAGGTCAAGGTCAAACGGTACCCCATGTATAGCCGGGGACACAAGAAAAGACACATGTTGTGGACCTAGGTTGAAGTTTATGGATCAATAAAATGTGTGGATAACAAAGGCATCCAAACACTCGCAAATGATCATATGTGGGTGGTTTGTTATGAAGCTTAGTGAACGGTATCATACATTATTGATGGCAGTGGATGGAAAGTATATTTAAAAGTTGAGCGCCATGTTTAGGCATTCCACCCAATATATAGAGGTATTTAAGCTTGAACCAGTAAGGTTCGGTTAATGTTGAAAGGGTGCGTAGCATAACGTTCCGATTTCCCATTTTTGTTGAGAGGTTTGGGACAAGAAAACGAAACTGCATGCCCTTTTGCCGAAAAAGGTGTGTGAAAATCGGAGTATTATCATACTCACCTCATGTCCCATTGCAAAGCCTTAATATCAACATAAATTGTTTTAATTCGACAAATAGCGCGAAAAGTAACAAAGGTATCGAACAAGTCTGGGGGGGGGGGGGGGGGGGGGGATTAAGAAGCAAAGGATACACCCAAACAATAATGCGAGAATTGATAAAAAAAAATAGCATACTATTTAATGATCACTTTTCACTTGAGGTAATGAGAATCGTTCCCACATAACTCACAAGAGTATGGTACGTATTGGGGTTGTGGAGGGTGGTTTGCAAAACTTGGAGAATCGTTAGAAGAGTACGGAGTTGAAAAATTGATTGGTGTTCCATTTCCAATAGTACAATAAAAACAAACTCCATCATATTCATTACAACCACATTGTTGGCACGTACCCAAAAGACATTGTTGTTGCAAACTTTGCAAATTTTGTAGGATCTCATTAAGGTTTTGATTGTAGCATGGTTCCGGATTAGAGATAATCAGAATTTGCGATGGACAATTGTAACCATAATGAGCACCTTTCCCACAAGACTTACAAGTACATCGTTGACAAAAGATATCGTTTAACGAATCACCACACTCGTAACAACAATGATGGTCAATGTGTGGAGGACTTCGTGAAGAATTTTGACCGGGGTCTTGATTGAAGACGAATGGCTCTTGAGGTGCACTAACAACGTTGGTGTTGTGATTGGATGACTCAGAAGTGTTTAGAATTTCGTTTTTATCATGAATTGTATACCAACCTTCATTCAAACACTTTCGCACAAAAGCACAAGATCGACAATATAGACCATCAACCGGGTCTCCACAAGTTGCACAATTCTGAGGGGGTTTAGGAACAAGAATCTTGTCTTCAAGACCTCCTTTTGAACAACAAAAGTCTGCAGTGTACAAAGCTCCACAAGTCATGCATTCTTTAATCGAGAAGAGGGGGTTCAAATGATAATCGAGTGACGCCATAAGAATTAAACAAATTAGAGGGTTAATGAAAAGAATTAAATGGATAAGAAGGAAAAGAAGATTTTTTTTGGTTTTTCGAGTTTTTTAAGCAACATATTTTTTAACGGACAAAACGAGATCGAATAACTTAAACCTAATAATCAACAAGCTTCACGGTAGCTCTCTAAAAGTGTTTAACTTTCAAAGGTGAGCCGTATATCGCAAGTGACACAAAAGGCAAGTTTTTAAATCTTTTATTCGAGTTGGGAACTTATTATGGATAATACCTCAATTGAAGGTATTATTTGTTGGTGTTCTTTTACCAACTTTGTTTATTTTATTATTTTTTTATGGACAGTTTTTTATATTTTTGATTTTTTTTATAATAATTATACTAATAAAAGAAAAGAAAAATATTTTTTATTTATTTATTTATTTATTTTTTTTCTTGCTTTTATATATTAATAAAAGAAAATGAAAAATATTTTTGTATTTATATATTTTTGCCCTACCACGATCCTTCCAAGCTAGTACTAGTGGTGTAATGAGCCGAGGCATTATACAAGAAGAAATGCCTCAGCATCTACAAGTACGACACTTGATAAACGTCAAACGCGTGTCGTAGTAATATATAGTATATCCCGTCAGATAAGACAATTACTTTAGGGAAAATAATAGTCTATCTTCCGAGTGTCGTTTCCACGGTGAGAGATGAATTGAAATTCATGAGAATGTTTCGTTTGGTGCTTGAATGACAAATATTTTGGTTTTGGTTTTAAACTATTTTTATACTAAAAAATTAAACTAATATTAATTAAAAAAAAAACTAAAAGATTATACTAAAATTGATTTAAATGACAAATATGCTTGCTAAGTGACGTGAAATGTTCCTTAAGTGCGGGCTTAGGTTTAATGAATTAAAATCCTTAGAAAACAAGTTGCAAGAAATTAAATGACAAGTAAAGTAAAATGCTTTTTAAAATAAATGACAAGTATTTAAATTGCATTAAAAGTAAATGACGGTATGTAAATTGACTATTAATTTTTTTAAACCTTTTTAAACCGCACTTAAATTCCAAATCACTAATCACTTAGCAACCACAAGTTAAACTACTCACTACGCATGGCAAATATCAAATAAGCTAACATTTTATAAAATAACTAATTAAATCTACACTAATTAATTGAAAAAGGATAGAAAATGTAACCAAATTGAAGAGCCGCAAATAAACGATAACCACCCGATCTTACAAACTTAATAAACAAATAAGTTTATCACTTTTAAGCTCTACTTCACTAATTAGCAAATAAAGGTGTCAACTTTATCTACTAATTACTTTCGTAAAAACTATAAAGATTAAAACTTTATCTATTTATCAACCTTATAAGACCCTTAAGCTCCGGCCTTAGATGTAGAAGGATGGAATAAGAAATAAGACATGAAAAGTTAAGACAAAACAAGCTAATAAGATGAAAACTTTTTAGAAAAATAAGCTATTTTGAAAACTAATTTTTGTAAAAATAAAACTAGATTAAATCTATATAATAAAAAAACTACTTTTGAAATAAAAACTAGAATAAGCTAAAAAGCTATCAAGGCTTTTTCGAAGAAAGGATAAAGAATAAAAGCTTATAAATAAGCCACTTCTCAAATAAGCTACAAATACCCTTCGAAATAAGCCCTAGCTTAATAAGCTATAAGAAAAACTAGTAAAGTTTAGAACTTTATGACTAAATAAGCTAAATAATAAGCTCTCGAAGATAAATGTGCTCAAGACTTAATGAATAAGTCGAGTAGGAGACTTATGACACCCTTTTTAGCATTCGAATCGAGCTTAATCAAACAATAAGCATTTTTGAAAAAGTAAAGACAAGAAAAGAGAAAAAGATGAGATAAGCAAAAGTTATTTTAAAATTTATTCTAAAGACAATAAGCTAAAAGATGAAAACTTTAGATCTAAATCTACCCGAAACTAAGACGTTCAATCAAGTGAACTCGGATCGGGTATGATTAAGGATTAGATCTATATAAAGAAAAAAAATAAGCTTGAATAAAAATAAGAAATCAAAAAATAAGCTAAAATAAGCTCACTCGAAAAGCTCTAAATCGAAAACGATATAAAATAAGCTAGTCTAAATAAGCTATGGAAGTAGTTATTTAGAATATGAGCTTAAGAGATGGATCCAAAAAATAAGCTATAAGCATGAGCTTATTTGAATATAAGCAAAAGAAAAGAAAGAGTAGAAGAAGAATAAGCATAAAAAGAAAATAAACATTAAGAAATAATAAGCATTTCATAAAAACAAACCTTAAATATCTTCATTAATAATCTCAAAATCTTCATTACAATAAGCTAAATAAGCTATAAAAGCTTTGACAATAAGCTCAAAATTATACTACACTACTCCTAAATCTACACCTACTACTATTTTGAAAATAAACTAATTCTAACACTAACTAACTCCAAATGATGATGATGCATGTGATATATATAGCCCAAAGTAGGTGAGGGTATTTTCGTTTTTTTAGGTCATCCACCACTCATATTGCTAGATCTGAGGGTATTTTGGTCTTTTTGCCTTCTACCAACCGCCTCATTATTGCCCATGATTGGCACGGATTCACGCACTCTAACCTCGAACTAACACACGCCTCCTCGGACTGACACACGCCAGATGCCACGTGTCACGCTTTGATTGGCCAGCCGCCACCTAGAACAGTACCTCGTACCTCGGACTAACACCTCTGCCTGCCACCTCGTACCTCGTACTGACATGTCAGTCTGCACCTCGTACTTGCCTGCAATCTGACATTCAATCATTAGAATGCCACGTGTCACCACCAGAGTGGTGCCACGTGGCGTAAGTACTGTTCCGTCACCGTCCGGTCAGCCGCCGCCGGACGACCGGTCAACGGTGGTCAACGGCGGCAGTCAACGGTGGTCAACGGCGGTGGACCACCGCCCAACGGCGGCGGTCAACGGTGGCGAACCACCGTTGACCACCGCCGGACCACCGGTCAACGGTGGTTGACCGCCAGTCAACCGGCGGGTCACGGCCGGGTCAGGTCGGGTATTGGGCCGGGTCAAGTCGGGTCTTGGGCCGGGTCTGGATCGGGTCGGGTCTGGGTCCGCCACGTGGCATGCCACGTGGTGCCACGTGTCAGCTGACGTGGCGTGGAGGGGATTATATCCCTCCTGCATGAATCGAACCCTCGACCTCTTGGTTTGAGTCTCAAAGGAAACCACAAGACCAACTGCGCTAGGCAGTGGTCTTGTTATATATATACATAATTATTTACTTACCCCTTATTTGGCCAAGTTTATTTATACTAGCATTAAAGGTTCAAACAGGGACAAAAAAGGTTCAAAATAAAAAGGTTCAAATATGAAAGGCCGGTACCGTTGGACTCGTAATTTCGTGCTCTTTCCAATGGTGTGATCGAGGAAAATTAACGACTTCATTTCGACCTCGATAAACGTGAAAACGTCATCGAAAGTCACCCGAAAATTACCGTTTTTGCTTTGTTTTCAATCCTTTGTACCTGTAAGACATAAAAACACAATACAAACATATTTGTAACATATTTATCCATATTTTAGTGTTTTAGTCTGTTTATTAGCATTTTTCGGGGTACAAATGATGTGTGTTTTAGCACATATCATTGGGTCTTATTGATGTTACCCCTATCCTGCTCTGCATCTAAGCTATTAGCAGTAGTGGCAGTCGTTTCTAAACTGTCATCCATCTCCTCATTGACAGCCTTATCTGTAACATTATCACTAGGAACACTAGACTGAGGTATCTGAGTGTCCTTCTTCTTAGGCCTCCTAGATTTTTGTTTCTTTTAAGGTTGAGATAATGATGGTTGAGTAATGATGGGTGTGTGATGGGGATCTGTGGGCATTGCTGAACCTTCACCTATTTCTTCTTGATTGTGTACCACCATGGTTGGAAATAAGGGTGTGACTCTACCAGAAAATCCTTTCCCTACCCTCTTCATATTTCTAAAGATCTTTTTAGTGTGAGAGGGTGCATCATAAATTCTCTTATGACTTTGCATCCCTTCAAGTTGTTTATCCAAAAAGACTTGCACAAACCTTGGATACATCAAGAATTTACCAACATTATCCAAGTTCTTCACCATACTTTCAAATATGTATTTTGAAAAGTTGAAATTCTGGTTTGTAGCTAAACAGATGATTGCAGAAGCCATAGTGCTACTAAACTCATTCCATGCAGTAGTCTTAGAACTTAGGCATTGTAGAATAGTATGAATAAGGAATTTCCATTGTGGGGAAAAGAATGCCTTATAGAAAGTAAGCTTCTGTGAAAGTTTCTCATACCCCATTAGTGTAAGTTGTTCAAAGATGGTAGCATTGGGTAGACAATCAACACCTTCAACATCTTCCAAGTGAAGATCTCTTCTTACAATCGACTCAGTAATGATGATCTTCTTTCCATCCACTAGGGCTTGTAACTGTACTTCCCCATTGACAGTTTTTGATAGTAGCCCAGCATTATGCAATGACGAGAGTATTTATTGTAGGATTGATAGTTGGTGCATATTTATAGTGTGTTTTGCATTTAGAAAATCCTCAATCTTGTCAAACCCTTCACTTTTCAGCGAGTTTAGCCAAAAACGTGACCCTGTTATAAGTATCAACAAACTTTAGGGTCGTCATTGTGTTGGATTTTGATGATGAATGATGAAATTGAGTTAGGGTTTATGATTAGAGAGTTTACGAATGTATGAAATCGATCAAATGAGTGATTGAAACCCTTAATCAAAGTATTTATGAAAAGACCCTCAACAACATTAACCCAGCAGTAGTAAATTTATGCCTAACAGCATTAACTTCCACCAGCAGAGTAGTAAGTATACCCTAGCAGTAGTAACTAGCAGTATAGTTATGATTTAGCAGCATTACTTACAACCCCCACCCCCCCCCCTAACAGCAGTAAGTTATGCTTAGCAGCATTAACATTGACGGTCACCAGATATGACTCCTGTTCCTTTCCAAACGCTGTTCTATTAAAAATAATCATCCTCTCTTTCTATTTTTAACTTACTTTTTCTCTCAATTCTTTTTCTTACTTGTACACTCTGTCTGTTTTTATATCACACAGCTCTCTTTCTGTTTTTATTCTATACATTTCTCTTTCTGTTTTTATGCTCACTTTTTCTCTCAATTATTTTACTCACCAAAACTCTCTGTCTAATTTTCTTAATACCAGCTATTAAAGGATCTAGAATGCCATAGTCTCTTCCTAGTTGCTAGAAAGAAAACCAGTAAAACTACTATAATCATCTGTGACAATAGCATATACATTTTCTTTATAAGGATTTTTACAAATGTTGGTCCAAACAAATCCATATGCACAGTAGTAAGTTTATGCGTAGCAGCATTAACTTTCAACAGCAGTAGTAAGTTTATGCCTAGCAGCATTAACTTTCAACAACAGTAGTAAGTTTAAGCCTAACAGCATTAACTTTCAACAGCATTAGAAAGTTTATGCCTAACAACATTAACTTTCAACAGTAGTAGTAAGTTTATGCCTAACAACATTAACTTTGACCCAACATTATTAAGTAACCCAATTCCATTCCAAACATAAGATTCATTAAAAATAAAAGTTTTCTCTTTCTATTTTTAACTCACTATCTCTCAATTCTTTTACTTACTTGTATACTCTATCTGTTTTTATGTCATACAGCTCTCTTTCTGTTTTTATGCTCACTTCTTCTCTCAATTCTTTTTCTCACCAAATCACTCTGTCTGTTTTTGTATCATACAGCCATCTTTCTGTTTTTATGCTCACTTCTTCTCTTAATTCTTTTTCTCACCAAATCACTCTGTTTGTTTTTGTATCATACAGCTCTCATTTTGTTTTTATGCTTACTTCTTCTCTCAATTATTTTTCTCACCAAATTACTCTGTCTGTTTTATATCACATAGCTCTCTTTCTATTTTTATTCTCACCATTTCTCTTGCAAATCTTGTTGTGGATTGCCTTGCACATAAGGTAAGAAAATCAGTTTCTTTTGGGGACCCAAGCCATCACTGACTTGGATCTGCCTTGTGCATCAACATAATTAAACTTTTTAAATATCATTGATGCACTGTTGTGTTTGGAAACATTGTCTATAACTTTAGTCTTTGGTTTCCAAACCCAACAAGCTGAGGCCTTAACAGCATTAACATTATTTCCCTTAACAGCATTAACTACTGCTTTTGGCCTAGCAGTATTAACATTTTTATCCTTAATAGTAAGTATTAACCCTCTGATTAAAATTACTATTTTTAAATGCTGTATTCTTATGAATGGGCCTCTTAACATTTGAATATGCTGTTTTAGAAGGATATGACATTGGTCTAGCAGCATTCACTGTTATTTTTGAGTGAGCAACATTAACTTGTCTACCAGTATTAACTGATACTAAGCCAGACTTCATTAGTACTGCTCTTGGAACCATGTTCTTTTTAGCACAGGGGTGAGTCTTTTTAGCAAAGTTTTAATGATTCACCCTTTGAGCATTATTCCAAACAGGTTTTACCATCCTTTGACAACCACAAATACCACCAATCAATTTATATACCAATTTCCCCCACACAATCAAACAAAACCACCCCAAACTCTAAAACAATATACAACCATAACAACCCCTAAATACCAAAATCCCAATAATCCAATTTAAACTCCACCACAATACCCAACTTCTTTAAACTTGAATTGTTCAAACGCTCTTCCATCAGCCATCTCTATCTATGAACATACAACTCAAGCAATTACCTCTATTAGTTCTACATGAGATAAAAATCAAGCAAAACAATCAGTTTACAATTCTTATGGTTTGTTCTTTGTTGAACTAAACTAAACAAACCATGTTCTTCCAAATTCTTTGTCATTCTTCTTGTTTAAGGTGTTGAATTCAAGTATCCAATAATTTGTTCAACTGGATGATCTTTGTGTACTCTTGTAGTTGGGAATAGGACTGAAGGCTAAATGCATCCCAAAGATTGTTCATGTCAGCCTCTGCAAAAAAAACATCTTCTTCATACCCTCCCCATCGAATTAAACAATTATCTCCAATTCTGGCATATTTGGATCATATGGAAGTTCAATGCTTGTTTTTACACCAACAGCATTAACTTCATTTGTGCTAGTAGCATTAACAGTGTTAGTGATGTTAACATTATCCTCCTTTTCTTGATCACTACATTCACTATCTTTACTTGAATCACCACCTTCTTTTCCTGGTTCTTCAGTAACCTTCTTTTCATCATCTCTTGAAGGTTTGAATCCAGCATCAGGAGAACTCTTTAAACTTTGAGAGAATGGTGGATCAGTAGTCCACAATGGTAGCAAAATGTAATCTTTGCCAGGTACTGTCTCCATTCTAGCTTTACCTGCATCATCACATGCTTTTGTACATGCATTACCATTAGAATGATTTCCTGCAACAACTGGCTTATAGTTCATTGACTTTGTTAGTGCATCAATATTAAAAAGCCAATTTGGTCTACTTCCTACAATATTAGGTATATTTTCACTAAATTGGACATGCAGGTTCTCTTCAACTATCCTAGTTCTACTGTTGAATACTCTAAATGCTTTACAATTGATTGAGTACCCAACAAAGAATCCTTCATCAGCCTTACCATCAAACTTTCCTAAGTGATCTATGGTATTGAGAATTGTAACAAGACACCCAAATGGTCTCATAAAGCCAAAAGCTGGTTTTCTACCAAGAAAAAGTTCATAAGGGGTCTTGTTATGAGGCTTAGTTACTAATACCCTATTTTGCACATAACAAGCAGTATTAACTACTTCAGCCCAAAAAGTAGTAGGTAGCTTAGAATCAGCTAGCATTGTTCTAGCAGCCTTAATTAGTGTTCTATTTTTCCTCTCAGCTACTCTATTTTATTGAGGAGTTCTAGCTACACTAAATTTTCTCTTAATACCTTTTCTCTCACAAAACTGATTCATCTCCTTATTCTAAACTTCAGTTTCTATTGGTCACACCTAATTACCTTAACCTTTTGATCTATTAGATTTTCTACTCTAGTTATAAAGGACTTAAGTATGCCACTAGTCTCATCTTTAGTAGCTAGAAAGAAAACCCAACTAAACCTACTGTAATCATCTGTGACAACTAGGCAATACATCTTTTTCATTAAGATTTTTACAAATGTTGGAGCAAACAAATCCATGTGCAACATATGTAAAGGTTGGCTGATTGAACTTACTATATTGGACTTACAAGAAGCTCTATGTTGCTTTCCTTTTTGAAAAGCAACACATGTTTGATGAATTTTAAAAAGTTTTAAAGGTAAACCTCTTACAAGATTTCCCTTAACCAGTTTATTCATAGTTTTGAAATTTGTAGGTCCTTATTAACAGGATCTGAATGAGCCTTGAATGACTTATAGTCCTTTGAATAAATCCAAAGAAACTATAAGAGACAATGACTATGAATACAAATATTGACGCGGAATATCAATATCATTACAAGATGAACACAAGAACGAAAATACTAAACCTTGCTATTACTTATTACTATTTGATTGTGATTCTCATCAACTATATGTTTACAATACTAATTCTATGTTCCTTTTATGGCTTATGGAAACCTAATCTGCGTTAAGAGATAATGCTTTTTCTTTCCTAGATCTCACGCTAATTGATAACATTATATAATTACAAAAGACTTAATTGGTTGACCAAGCTAGTATTAACTTTAATACTGACAGACTTCATATTAGTACTTACCAAATATTAAACTAATACTGCCAGGACTTAATATTGTACTGCCAGTATTAAGTCTTTACATATTTTTTCACATCAATCTAGTCAACATAATAAATACCATAATTAAGTATTCAATATGTTTCTAACTAATGTGGTCACATTATCAAATTATTCAATACTTTCATTAAACCACCTCAATTAAAACTTCTCATCAACATAAGTCTTCAATCATAAAGTCTTCAACCATTAAAAGTCTTCATCATCATTAATGTTTCAATCAAACTTAATGTCTCTGTGAACTTCTCTTTTATCATTGACTAGTAGCAGGATCTTTCAACAGTATTAAGAAGACTTTTAATTCCCAACAATCCTCCCCTAAAATTGATATTCATCTGGATTAATCATCAAGTTTCTTCATTAAAATCTTCTTAATCTCCAGGAGGATGCTTCCAAACAATTCTTTATCTCTTTTTAGCAGTTTTAGGATTAATTTAGGAAATCAGGGTAAATATCTTCATCAGCAAATAATATCATTTATCCATCCCCAGGAGTTTCATCAATTAATGTAATCTGGCATAAGTTTTAATTATCACCAATATTCAATCCTCCCCTGTTTGGATGCTCATAACCCAAAACTGTCTTTATCACCAGAGGACTTTACTCTTGCAGTCAATTCTGCAAACTTCTTCAGAATCCGTTATATCAGCACATTGACAATTTTGTACATTCAAAAATCATAAAGTTTCAGTCTATTCTCATCATAGCTAGGTTGTGTTAAACTCCTGAGAGAGGTGAATCATTGAAAATTGTAAATGGATTGTTGATGTCTCTTTACCAGTTAGCATTAACTATGAGTAGTCAGTCTTGGCAACCAGAAAGGTGGAATGTCATGGTCAACTAAAAACCATTTCAACTCTCAGTACTTGAAACATTGGTGAGTTGAATACCATATGGTTTTTGGCAAACCATTACAGCCATCAACGGATTTGATATGCCTTTACCTGTAGCCGTTTGCTCAGGGCTAGTTCTTCCTTTGGCCACTAGAAAAGGTGACTTCCATGTGGATTGATAACCATGTCAAATTCTTTGTTCATGGAAACTTGGTGAGTTGATATACCATCACTTTTGGTAAAGTGTCAACCACTAAAACAAAAACCTAATATGGATTTGCATGTCTTTACCATAAGCATAATCTTCTGGACTAGTTATGGTTGTCCACAGCCTTTTTCCACAAAGCCATAAACTTGTGGGCTAGCCAACTCTTCACTTTATCAGATATGGTGAGTTGAAAACCATACAACTTATTTGCAAGTTGTCAACCATAGAACGGATTTGAGAAGTCTTTACCAAGAGCCGTTTGCTCTTGGACTAGCCAGTCCTTATGTTGGTTAGACATGGTGAACTGATAACCATTTGTTGTGTTAGTGCATAGCACCTTCACCAAGTGTTATCCTTCTTATATCCATCCTAGACTTCTAACTGGCTTACAAACATCACTACATTTAATACCAGTATGTAGCTATGCTACTCAAAAGGTATTAGATCCCCTATTGTATTCTTTCAAAATCACTACACGATGATCCAGTTACTGTCATGTGCCCTGGAGCAACATCCCTACTGTGATGAACAATCTATGCCTAGACTAGAGGTCTGCCGTATGTATTTGTATCTACTGTGGATGTTCCATCGTCAGTATCACAATGAAAAGAGAATGATAATTAAGGTGTCTCAGTCCCAGTTAGTACGTTGCACCCGAGTGTAATCCTAATAGCTCCTCCTTCCCTCCCCGCGCAGTGAAATCAACTAATCGCGCACTGCAAGGGTCAACACCCCATGCACATTCTCGGCAACGCCCGCCTACCCTCACGCCCCCCCCACGTAACCCCCCCCCCTCCCCCTCGCGACTACACTTTTGATCACTGTGGGGTTGGTACACTATTGGTATTGGATGAGTGGTATTGCTTTTCTCCAAAACACAACCTGCTGAGGTTCTTTAAGTGCTAGGGAAATGGGGGGAAATTTATCAGATGTTGGAGGTGTAGGTGGTGGGGGGAAGATATTGTGAGAAAAATTTGGTATCTGAGGGGGCTTTGAATTAGGGTTGGGGCGGGAGTGGGGGGGAGCGGGGCGGATTGGTGTTGGGGGTGCGTTGGGAATTGGTGGAGTGTTAGGGGTAATTTTCAAAATACTTTACATTTGTTAGCTTGTTGGGGATGTGTGAGACGTTGATGTATTCTAGTGGGGGATGTGTGGGTGTGGGGGGTCTATTCGGATAGAGAGATAAGTTGGCGGGGGGGTTTCGAATGGAGGAGGGGTGATGTATGGTCATGTGGTTGGGGTGTGGGTTACTATGGTTTGAAGGAGTTGTGTGGGGGTGTGGGGAATGGGTGGGTTGGTCTCTGAGCGTGGGGGTTATGTTTGATTTGTATGGGGGGGGTGTGTGGTTTGGGGGGTTTGGGGTGGGAGTCTAAAGCTGGGAATCTTGGTGACGATTCTGATGCTTTCTTAACTTTTCACTCGTCTGTCGTTGTGTATCGGAGATTGCTAGGAATTTTGTCTGGGGTGAAGATGGGTATGGTGTTTTGGGTTGTTGGGGGTATAATCGACAGGGCTGATGGTTGTTACTTGGTCATGGGTGGCGGTTGGGGGTGCCCCAGGGGAATATAAGAGTGGCGAGAATCCAGTGATATCTAATTGATCTTTTGGGGAGTGGTTGGTTGCTTGCCAAGAGGCAGGGTTAGAGGCGAGCGTTATAGGGGGTTATAATCTCCTGCTTGTTAGGCGAAACGGTAAATTTTGTAGTTCTTAAAATTTTAATCATTCTTTCTATTATATTTTTTATATTTCGTTTTTATTCATAAATACTGAAAGGGTCTTTTTCAGTTGAACTTTTGTTTTGAAAAACATTTCTTTGACTTGGTAAGATTCACTTGAGGAAAATTTAAGGGCTAGATTTGTATGAAATCATGGTTTGATACTGGTTAGTTACTCTAGCAAGAATTAACATGACACTACCAGAATTAAAATTTAGCTTGCCCAGTATTAAATCTAGTAACTTACCAGATTATTTGAGTGCTCAGGAAATTAACATTTTCCATTGACCGTATTAACATTTTACCCTACAGTTTTAATAAGTGTTGCTAGATAGTACTAAGGTTGGGTCTAATGTTACTTTAGTTGCTACAGGTTCTGGGAGTGAATTGATTTGCTTTATTCACCCTGTTAGAGTTAGTACAGGCTGGTAGTTGCTTGCTAACTATTAGCAATGAACCACCCTTGTGCTCTAAAAGCAGGCTTCCCTTGCCATCTTTTTCTAATATTAGTCACAATCCTTAATCAAGTGACTATGACTTTCCACACACAAAACATGTTTTTCTTTCAAAAGATTAATCCGGTACCTAAGTCCTTTCCATTCTTTGATTCCAATTCTGTTATTAAATGAAGGAATAGGTGAGGGTCGAGTCACTGGTGAGCCTAAATTGGTTCTAGGAGTTTTTACATGCTGTGCACAGCTAGGGTCAACTGTTTGTTGGGCGTGTATGGCACTTGTGGTTGATGTCTTTTGGGTGACAATAGAAACTTGTCAGTAGATAGGTATTGGGGATATGGTCATTTGGTAGGGCATATTTGAATGATTGGTCAGATAAAGCTCCTAGATCCTTTTCACTGTCATTGATTGGACAGGGTGAATAATGAGTGGAACTAACATCAGACACAGCTCAAGCTCCCCCATGCACTGTCATTAGATGGACAGATTGAGAAAACAATGGAACTTGCATTAGACACTGTAGGACTAGGAGATTTAGGTTGAGGTCCATGTTTACCATACTCATACAGAGAATCATCTATGTCCTCCTGTTCCCTAGGGGTATAATCACCACTAAGAGGATGAGGGACACCTTTAAACTCTTTTTTTCCCCCCTATTCACCGCTTTTTTTTTTTACTATACATTTGTTTGAATCTGCTGTATAGTGGGATGTGATAATTTCCTGCATCTTTTTCCCTAGAAGCAAAAATACCTCTACTTATTTCTTCCTCATATCCTAGGACCTCAGCATTTGATTTGATGCCATATCCTAAACCTATCTTAACAGTTGAGCTCATCCCACAATCAACTAGCTTCCAAAGATTTTTAGAAGATGCAAACCAAGAATCAACAATTTTTTGTAAAACATCCTTGTCCTTAAAAGCTTTCATTCCTATTCATTATACTTTTTCAGCCTTTTCATCTTTGCAAAATTGATTAGCTTGAAAATTTAATTTTTCATTTAAGGAAGATTGCTGTTTGTGGGAGGCTTTAAGCTGAGATTCTAATTTCTTAACAGCTAGCTTATGGGCAACTAAGGCAGCTTCCTGGTCACCAAATTCAGATTGTAATTCATCATACTTAGCTTGAAGAGCATTATATGAATTAAGCACAATATAGAGCACAATGGATACCTCATTATTCACAGTGCAGCATTAGAGCATGATTGAGTTCCTCATTTGGTAGTCTGCTCCTACCCAATTGAATTGACCCTGTTATCAATGGTCATCAAGGCTTCCTTTTCAGTTCTTACGGGCTTGAACTCTTGACCTCTACTTGCTTCCTGCCTGCTTCCATCTTTTGTACCTTTAAACTTGCACTCCCTAGCAAAATGCCCAGTATTGTGGCAATTGAAACACTCAACTTTTCTCTTATCAAATGCCACATGCATTTTTCCATCCACTCTTGGCCTTCTACCTTGTATTCTTGTAAAACTTCTTAATCTTTATTGCAGTCTTAGCAATATCGCCAATGGATAATCATCTCTTCCAAATCTTGATCATCAATTGATCTGTGGTCTTCATGATTTCAATCCACATCCTCAGATTTGTGGCTAGAATAGACATGGATAACTTCATTCAGCCAAGACCAAGTTAGTAGCAGGCTTGGTTTTGCTTTGGAAGAGGATAAGTGGTATAAGTTTCTATAACTTCCTGAGTTGTGACTTGGCTTATGCTTGCTTGAAGAGGCTTTAGCTTGTGATAGAAAAGCCACATTATCAGATGTGAGAGAAGAAGATGATGTCTTTTGAATGTCTTGTTCAAAGACACTCAGATTATTGTATAAATCATCTATTGACAGTGTGTCAATATTCTTCTTCGTTCTCATTGTCATAGCTTAAACTGTTCCCACGCAGGAGGAAGGGGCCAGGAAGGGACCTCAAACAACTTGTGATTTGCATCTTCTTCTGACACACTTCAGCACAAGAGGGTTCCTGTTGTGATAGGGAGTTTTTGAACCCACCTTTACTTTTTGAAACCTATCATACCCTTTCTCCAAACTTTCCTTAGAAGATATAGTAAATGCCTCAAACTGTTGTTTTAAAACAGCTTTTTGCATTTTCTTTGAGTTCGCATTTCCACCAAACCTTGTCTTGATAGCTGCCCAGATCTCTTTGGCATCATCCATGCCATGAAAACGTCAGGAGATGATCTTTGGAACAGCCATTAGCAGTAATGTTCTAGCTTTCCTTTCTTTTTCATCAGCAACCTGTTCTTCCTGTGTGGTTGGAGGAAGAACCCTGTAAACACCATCTTTTCCTTTGGCATAAACTACTCATGAAACAAATGGTTTTACATCAAGTTTGTGATCAAATTCGTTAACTTAAAGAGGAAAAAAAGCCTGAATTTTAAATCACAACAATTTCTTCAGTGGATATAAAGGTTTTTAACACCCTCTTCAACTCGAGGATAATGACTACTCTTTCTCCACCTTTATTAATTTACCCTTATTGGGTCCATCATCTCTAAAATGGAACAAATAGTTGCTAAAATATATGAATCTGGATCGATAGACTCTGGAAGTAGAGCTTCTATGGCAGTTTTCAGATCTTGGTTCGGTTTAAAACCATGAGAGATAAGATCCAACAGCAGGCTAAGAGCGAACACACAGTTTACCTTAGAAGTTAACATGTAGGTCCTTATCAACGGATTCAATGAGCTTAAACAACTTATTAGTCTTTGATAATCCAAAGATACTATGAGAGACAATAACGTGAATACAAAAATTGACGCGGATTTCAATTCTATACCAAGATGAAAAAACAAGAACGAATTACTAAAACTTGATAATTACTATGTACTATTTGATTGTGAATACTCAATCAACTCATATGTTTTACAATATATTATATGTTCCTTTTTATAAGATTATGGAACCTAAAAGCGTTAAGAGATATTGCTTATCTCTTCTTAGATTAAACGCTAATTGATAACTATTACTATTAATTACAAAATACTTAACTTCTGACCTTACTGTAATACTTTAATACTGTCACACTTAAGGTACTTGCTGGCAGACTTAACATTGCTTTGCTCTAACAGACTTAATTTCTATACTAACAGTACTAACTATTCATTTTTCTAAGTACTAACTAAGAAACTAACAGACATAACTTTAACACTAACTTGCTTAAATTAAGTCTGTTTACAATTATTATCCTAACAATCCTCCCCTAACTTGATCTTCCATTCATGAACTTCAAGTTCTTTCGAAACAGGCTTGATCTGTAAACACTTTAGGCTTCAATTTGGGTTTAGAGGATTTGTCTTGAACTTCTGTTCTTCAAAAATAATATGTCTTGTGAACTCGTCAAATCTTGACAGCAAACTTGTATTTCATAGCACTACAATTTAAACTGCAAACAAAATATAGTTTTTGGCAAACTACCAGCCATAAACGGATTTGTTGTGTCTTTACCATGAGCCGTTTGCTATGGACTAGTCAATGTTTAGGGTTATAAGGACCATGGTACATTGTAAACATATGATTTTGAGCTATCATCAGCTATTAACGGATTTGATAATCTTTACAGTAGCCGTTTGCTCTGGAGTAAGCCATTGGCTTCAGTTATACAATACTATGGTGCATTGAATACATACAACTTTTTGGTAAAAATTCAACCATCTTATATGGTTTTGCAAGTCTTTACCATAAGGCATAATCTTTGGACTAGTTATGTTTATGTTTTTACCACAGCTCTTCTACCACAAGCATAATTTGTGGGCTAGCCAACTCTCACTTTAACAGATTATGGTGAGTTGAAAACCACCATACAACTTATTTGCAAGTTGTCAACCATAGAACGGATTTGAGAAGTCTTTACCAAGAGCCGTTTGCTCTTGGACTAGCCAGTCCTTATGTTGGTTAGACATGGTGAACTGATAACCATTTGTTGTGTTAGTGCATAGCACCTTCACCAAGTGTTATCCTTCTCAACTTCTATCCTAGGCTTTCAACCCTACACATTTCATTACTTTCTAATGCCTGCTTGTTTTTCCATCATTTTCAACAATCTATAGCAATCTTCATTCATCTTTCCATCCAAAAGCTTCATTTTCAACATTGTTTTACATACCTCAGCAGGAAGTGGATATTTTCTATCAGACAACAAATAAACATCCATAGATTCTAAGTTCAAACAATGTACCCTACTAGTATCATAGTATCTCCAACTTACAATCTTTTGTTGTTCTATCTCACTCCATATAGAATCTGTGCTTAGAGGTTCTTCAAACATAATTCTTAAACATTTCCAGAATCCCTTCTCTAACTTATCCTCAGGCCCATCCAACCCATATCTATTCATAACTATCCTGTACAACTCAATAAGGTCATCCCTAGATATAGATTTTAACATAGCTCCAAAATTAATGTATACTATATCTGTTCCATCTTCTCTAACAATTTGGTATACTCCTTTTTCTCCTTGTTTGATAATCTTATAAGTAGCTACACTAGGTGTTTTCATGGCTACAGGAACAGGATTCAAAGGAGTTTCAGTACCTGTGTTAGTCTCTTCTTGCTCATCAACCTTATCTGAATCATCAGAAACATTCTCATCCATACTTGTGTGCATACCTTTTCTGGCTATTTGTTTTCTTCTCTTTGTAAGCTTCTTTGTTGGTTCATCATCTTTTGCTTCATCATCTTTGTCTTCTTTCAGTCTCTTTGGAGTCTTTGTTTGAAGCTCTTCACCAAATCTTTTCAAGCTATCTTTAGTGGCTTCAAAACTTATTGGAGCAAAAGAGTCAATCTGTTTTATAAGCTTGTCAAACTCTTCTTTGACTTCTTCAAAGCTCAACTTCCTCAGCTGATTTAACTTCCATGACCCTTGATTCTTTAAGTAGTTCATCATGTAAGTCTTTAGCTGTGATTGGGTCATGGGCTTGTTCCTTTTAGCTTTGGCTCTTTCTTCAGCAAAGAACTTCTTTCTTTGATTCACAAGATCCACCATTTTCTTAGCAAAATCTTCTCCTTGAAGTTCACTTCCAAGCATGCCCTTTGATAACTCTGCATTGGCTTCAAGTTTTGCTCTAATCAAGTCCCAATCTTCATTTGTATAGTGTTGAGCTTCAAATTGTACTTGAGCTTTTCTTTTCTTCTGTTGCTCAGTCAACTCTTCTTCTTCTGCAATCCTTTGTGCTAGAAGAGCATCCAAATGAATTTGCTCAGCCTCCTCTTCTCTTTGTAAGGAATCCAATCTTATTGCTTCTGCAAGGCTAGCTTCTTCTTGTAAGATCTGTTCCTTTGTTTTCTTTGGAGTTTCTTCACTGAGCATAGGAGCTTTCCCTTCTCTTTGTCCTTTATTATCACCAGCAGTACTGTCTTCCTCAATAACAGTATTAAGTTCAATACTACCAGTATTAACTTTACTAGCAGTATTAACTTCAATACTAGCAGCATTAACCTCACCAGCAGTATTAATCTTGTCAGCACCAGTATTATCTTCCTGAAAGTCCAAGCTTGAGACTACTATCTTGCTTGTAGACTCTTTTCTTCTCTTGTACCTCCTTCCTTTGTCAATTGACCTTGACTTTAAAGAGGCAACCTTTGAGAGAGTTTTGGCTGCTTCAAGAGTGTTTGGGCTTATTTCTTCCTCTTGTTCCTCCCCTGAAGCATGTGCCTTTGTTGTAGGAGGTGTAACCAGTCCTTGTATTGAAGAATCTTGAGGATCAACTTGATCTGTCCTCCCCTGAGCCTCAGGTTCTTCATCCTCTGAATCTGCCAAAACTAAGTTCCTCCTCTTTAGAAACCCTTCCAACTTCTTCACCTTCTTGACTAGCTTCACTATTGCATTTCCCATGGTTAGCTTGGTTTGTTTAAGATCCAATTCCAGGCTATCTATTCTTGAAATCAATTTGGGAACTGTTTGAAGCAAATCATCTGTGGGCATGTGACTTGGAGCCTGTGCTTGAGATGGTGAGAAGTGATGGTGGGCAAGTGAGTGTTCCTCATACAGGGACTCATCTGTGATAGGTGCAGTCTCAGGTGGTGGTGGTGATTTAGGTGATGGACTAGGTGGTAGTGGTGGGGTTGGAATAGGTTGTGGTGTTGGTGATGGAATGGGTGGTGGGGTTGGGATAGGTGTTGGTGTTGGGATAAGTGTTGGTGTTGGTGATGGAATAGGTGGAGGTGGAGGTAGTGGTTGGGTTTGAGCTTGAGCATCATGTTCTTGTCCTGCAATAGGGTTAGTAGCAACAAGCAACATAGAAGGCAATAAAGGTCTTGGTGCCCCTTGAAAACCCCTTTTCATATTCCCAAATATCTTTTTGGTCAGGCTTACTGATAGATAAGGGTGTTTGTTTTCTGTTTGAATATTCAAAATTAGTTGCAGAAAACGGGGATACATCAAAAACTTTTTCTTGTTCTTCAAATTGGCCATCATACCATCAAAAATGAGTTTTGAAAAATTATAAACTCTACCAGTGGATAGACAGATCAACGCAGTAGCAATATTGCTACCAAATTGATCCCATCCACCACTTTTAGAGCTTATACAGTGCAAAAGATGGTGGACCAAAAATCGCCATTGTGGTGTAAAGAAACTTTTCCAAAAGGTAAAAGTTCCATCAGTAGGATACCCTATTTGTCCCATTCCCTGAAAAAGGTCATCATTAGGTAACATAGAAATTCCTGTGGCCAATCAATCTAATGAATTGATTCTAATTGACGCTCAGTAATTGTGTACCTAGATGTTATCAATTGTGCACTAATTTCGAAAAACCCATCCTTATAGTACCTTGCAAATAGCAATCTGCTCAAAATTGTTTCACAGAGAGTCATAGAATAGTTGGATTAGCTGTTAAAGCATACTGAGTTGAACTCGAAGAAAGTCCACTATCTCCAGCAAAACCCTGGCACTCTCTTAGGCTTGCCAAAAACCACTTGATTGTGTTTGTCACAATAATTTAATTGAGCCATGTGAAACCCGTATTAAGTACTTAGGTTGAATTGTGAATGAAAATGTAGATGCTGGTAGCAGAACGCTTGACTGTTTTCGTTAGAAAGGAAATTTTTGACTTTGCAAAAGAAAAGGAGATAGCAATAAAAGAAAAGTATGAAAGAGAAATCAAACTTTATCTATATATAGCTACTCTGTGGGACTACTATTGCGCCGTAAAAATCTCTAACGGTTACATTTAAACAGTAATTAAGCAGAAAAAGTCAAATTTCCCGCAACCAGCATTAACATAAACCACCAGTATTAACAATTTACACTACCAGACTTAATTTTGGTCAAACAGAATTAATTAAGAGTCAACCTGAATTAACTCTATTTCAACCAGAATTAAGTGTGTATGAACTACCTGAATTAACTCTACTTAACTACCAGTATTAACGAAATATAACTACCAGGATTAAAAGAAATTAACTACCCGAATTAAACCTACTTACGTACCAGTATTAATAGAATATAGCTACCATAATTAGAAGTAATAAAACTAACATAATTTCAAAATTACATCGCTATTTTAATGAACAAACTATACATCTAAGCCTCCCCTTAAATGTTGCTATGGGTTGATCATACCAATGCTAACCACCAAGTAATTAAACCGAGGTCCATCAAATGGTTTGGTCAACAAGTCAGCAACATTTAAGTCTGTGTGATTATTCTCCACACTTATGAGCTTCTTCCTCAATAACAATCCTATGAAGTGGTGACGAATCTCAATGGTTTTGGTCTTAGAAGGATAGACTGATTTCTTCACAATGCAGATTGTGCTTTCATTAACAGTGTGGATGTTTGGTATTCATGAAGTTGAAACCATAGTCCAACAATTGATTTTTGAACCCACAACACTTTGTCCACAGCAATTTTACAGCAGCTACATATCCAAGCATTAGTTTGTTGAATGGCTAACAATAGTCTGTTTCTGCATTGCAGGAGATAAGTCTTTGACCAAGAATTGACAACCCCTGTTGTGGAATTTCCTGACAAGGTAGGAACCACCATAGACACTATCAGAGAATGCTTCCAAATCAAGGGGTGATTCCTAGGATCCATAATCCCAAGTTTGGTTGCCCTTGAGGTACTATGAAGATCCTCTAGACAGCATTGATATGAGAAGTCAAGTGGAGTTACCCTGAAAACGTAACAAACACAACTGCATACATAATACAGGTCTAGAAGCAGTTAAGTACATGAAGGTAACCTATCATAGATCTGTACAGTGTACATCACATCAAAAGCTTATCCTCATCCTTTGTCAAAGGCACTTGGTCCACCATGGAGTGATGGCAGCTTGACATTCACAAGATCAAATTACTTGAGTATCTCAGCTACATACTTGATTCCCCCCCCCCCTTGAGATATAAAGATCCTTCCTTGTTCTCTTGACTTTAGACCTAAAAGAATTAAGTTCACCCATGGAACTCATTTGAAAATCTACTTGCATCAAGCTCAAACTCATCACACCAAGACTTGTTGTGAGACCAAAATTGATATCACAACATACACTTGATACCAACATGATAACCTTTTTGTTTCTTCTATGAATAATCTTGTCAATGGTGCCGCCTCTTGTATCCATGCTTCTCTAGGAATGTTGACAAAGTAGCATACCAAGCTCTAGGGGCTTGGTGCAATCTATACAAAGCTTTTACCACCTTAAAACCTTTGAGGATGATCATGATCAACAAAACCAGGAGGTTGTGAGACATAGACCTCTTCATCAATAGTGCCATACAGAAAAGCACTTTTAACATCCATTTGATAGACTATGAATCCCATAAATGAGGCAAAGGCTAAAAATAACCCGATAGCTTCAATTCTGCCACAGGACCAAAAACCTCATCATAGTCAATCCCTTCCTTCTTTGTTTAATGACCTTGAGCTATCCAGCCTGCTTTGGTTTTCTGACAACTACTCCCCTCTCATCCTTACTTGTTCTTGTATACCCATTTATTTTAAAAAAAAAAGGAAAAAAAGAACCCTATCTCTTAGCATCATTGGTAAATCAACCAAACCCATACTTTTGAAGCTTGAACTGCAACAGTACTTCTGCATAGCTTCAACCTAGCTTCCATCAACAAGTGCATCTGAGACTCTCCTTGTTCAAATTGAGATAAAAAGCAGCAAAAAAGACATGTTGGTTGATCTTTTATGATTGCTTTCTTTGGTGTGCTTGTATAGCTCAACTATAGCATGAGCCTCAGTGATTTCCTTGAGAGAGCTTCTAGTCTAACAGGTGTATTGGGATCTTCCCCAAGGAGTTGACTTTGAGGATGAGCATTGTGAATCCTTAGAGTAGGATTTGTAGGAACATCTACCTCATTTGGTAGATTGTTGAAATCAGAAATAATCCCTTCATCATCATAAGAAGCCTTTTCAAAGATACCTTCACTTGATTTATCATAAATCCTTATTTCAGGCATTTCATCATCATCTGCATCAGAAGACTTCTTCTTCATGATCATACACTCAGAGAGATAACTTCAGTATTTGCCAGTATTAACCTCCTCAAAAGCATATAAGGTTAATACTACATTATTAACTGGATTAGTAACTGGGGTAGGTTCTGTTTGCAGATTGCTGTTCCTAATGGCTTAAAGCAAGAGCATCCAGCTCATTTTCTAAAGACCATAATGTCAACAGCAATTGGATATGGGTAAGAAGATGGCAGCTTTGGAGGAGTCTTCTTTTGTAGCAATCTCTTTCAGAAACACTGCTTTTCTAGTTGCTTCAGTTAGAGATGTAGAAGTAATCACCATCATTCCTTGCAGCTTCCTCAGTCTGCACATCAATATCAATGACCTCCTTTGAACCTGCAGGGTGAGCTTGATTTTGCACAGAAACAGGTATATAGTTCATAGAGTCTGTAAGATAATCTAAGTCAAACATCCACCTATGCCCTATTCCTGTTACATTGGTTTTCCAATGAAAAGTTGACATAAGATTACTTCAACTCCTTTTGGTTACTAAATAATAAACCCTAAAGGCTTTAAGTTGTTCACAGAGTAACCAACAAGAAAAACTCATCATATTTCTCATCAAACTTCTAGTTGGCTAAGAAATAGAAATGGTAACATGCACCCAAATGGTCTTATAGTAGCTAAAGGATTGGTTTTGTTGCCAACAAAATCTCATAAGGAATTTTGTCATGAGGCTTGGTCACCCATGACCGCCTGTTGAAGGTATAGCAAGCAGTATTAAATGCTTCTGCCCAAAAAGTGTAAGGTAAGTGTGAGTCAGCTAGCATAGTCCCTGCATCCTCTATAAGGGTGCTAATACTTCTCTCAGCAACCCCGATTTTGCTGAGGATTCTTGCAATACTAAACTCCTGTTTATAGCCCTTGTCCCTACAGAAATCATTGCATAACCCTGTTTTTTAAATTCTGCCCATTATCTGATCTATGATTTATTTACTTATTTTGGATTTAAGTTGGTTTTCTATCTGTTTTTAATAAAAGTCTTAAGAAATGTTGCTGGTCTCATCCTTTTTGGCTAGAAAGAATACCCAACAAAACCTTGAACAGTCATCAGTAATCACTAGACAGTAACTTGCATGATTGATACTCCTCACAGAGGTAGGTCCAAATAAGTCCATATGCAAGGTGTGTAATGGGTGGGTCACAAACCTGTCCAATTCTTTGGCCTTGACAGATCCTTGTGGTTGCTTTACCCGTCTGACAATCAACACAAAGAGTGGTCATTTTTGAAACTCTTGGAAGGTAAACCCTCTAACTAAATTATCTTTACAATTTATTTTAAGTTTTGAAGTTAAGGTGACCTAAACTCCTGTGCCTCAGATTTAGCTTCATTAGATGATGCTTTTTGCTAATAAACAATGTATCCTTTTGAAGAGCAACATTTTTTCATATCAAAATATACATGTTGTGTTGCCTAGGAACCTTTAAAGGACCTGATTTTCATCAGGCATCTTGAAGTCAGAGGACACCACAAAACACTCTTTTTCAGTAAAAGTACATTTAGCTTTTTATCACATATCTGAGATATGGAGAATAAGTTAAAATGTCAAATTCTTTCCCAAAAGCCACATCATCAAAACCAAATTTCCTAATCTAAGTACCTTTTCCACTGATACACCTTTTACTTCCTCCAAAAGTAACAGATCCCACTTTGGACCCTTTCTTTATAATCTTCAAATGTGGGCCCTGTTACCAGTCATGTGCCCAGAACATCCACAATCAAAAATACCTCTATAGCTCCATATCCTTCAGTGGGATGATCTGCACAATCAGAAAAGAGATTAGTTTCTCTTTTGGGACCCAGGCCTTCACAGCTGGGTCTGCCTTGTGGACCTCTAGAAACATTAACATTTGAATCAGGGGTTGGTCCACTATTGGTATTGGAGAGTGGTATTGCTTGTCTCCAAACACAACCTGCTGAGGTCTTAACAGCAGTGCCCATTTTGCCCTTAACAGCATATATATTTGACTTGTGTGCTGTATGCCTTGAAAAGGGTCTATTTACAGGTGATCTTTGTGTTGAAAAACATTTCTTTGGACTGTTTAGATTCACCTTAGAAGGTTATGGCTGTGGTGTTGGATAACATGTACTATTTACTCTAACAAACTAACATGTTGTTGCAGTATTAAATCTAGAAGGCACCAGACTTAAGATTGAGTGCCAGAATTAACATGCACATACCAGGAAATAAACATGTTGCCCCTTGCCAGTTATTAAATCTAGAAGGCCCAGACTTAAATGAGTGCCAGCAGAACTAAAGAACAAACATTTCCATGACCAGTATATAACATTTACCCTACCAGTTTTAATAGATGTTATCAAGCAGTACTAAGGTTGGTCTAATGTATTTAGTATACAGGACTGGGAGTGAAATTGATTTAGCTTTATTCACCCTGTTAGAGTTAGTCCATTGCTGGTGTAGCTTGCCTAACATAGCATGCACCACCCTTGTGCTTCTAAAAGCAGCTATCCCTTGCCATCTTTTTCCTCTTAATAATCACAATCCTTAATCAAGGACTAAAGACATCCACACACAAATACAAGGTTTTCTTGTCAACGAATATCCTGCACCTAATTCCCTTTCCATTCTTTGATTCCAAATCCGTCTATTGTATAAAGAATAGGTGAGGAGTCACTGTGTCCTAATTGGTTGACCTATGAGTTTTTACATGCTTTTCAACAACTAGGAGCGAGACTGTTTGTTTGAGGTTTAGGCACTGTGGTTGAGTCCTTTTTGGGTGGAAAAGTGGTAACCTGCCATTAGAGGTATAGGGATAGGGTCATCATTGACTGAATGGTCAGATACAGTTCCTTGTTCCCCATCACTGTCATTGGATTGACAAGTTGAGTAAACAGTGGAACTTGCATCAGACTCAATAGGACTAGGAGATTGAGGTTGAGGCCCATATTTACCATACTCATACAGAGAATCATCTATGTCCTCTTGTTCCCTAGGGGTATAATCACCACTAAGGGGATGAGGGACACCTTTATATTTTACCTGTTTGAATCTGCTGTATAGAGGGATATCATTATATCCTGCATTGGTTTCCCTAAAAGCAAAAATACCTCTACTTATCTCTTCCTCATATCCTAGGACCTCAGCATTTGATTTTATGCCATATCCTAAACCTATCTTAACAGTTGAGCTCATCCCACAATCAATTAGCTTCCAAAGATTTTTAGAAGATGCAGACCAAGAATCAAAAATTTGTTGTAAGCACTTGTCATTGACCATCTTACATTCCTATTCTTCTATACTTTTTTCACTTTTCATCTTTTTCCAAAAATATGATTAGCTGAAAAAGTTAATTTTTCATTTAAGGAAGAATTGATGTTTGTGGGAGGCTCTACTGAGATTCTAACTTCTAACCAGCTATCTATGCACTAAGGCAGCTTCTTGGTTACCAAATTCAGATTGCAATTCATCATACTTAGCTTGAAGAGCATTATATGAATCTAAACACAATTTAGAACACATGGATACCTCATTATTCACAGTGAAAGCCATTAGAGCATGATTGAGTTCCTCATCTGTAGTCTGCTCTACCCAATTGATCTGACCTTCATCAATAGTCATCAAAGCTTCCTTTTCAGTTCTCACTGGCTTGAAATCCTGACCTCTACCTGCTTCCTGCCTGCTACCTTCCTTTGAACCTTTAAACTTGCACTCCCTAGCAAAATGCCCAGTATTGTGGCAATTGAAACATTCAACTTTTCTCTTATCAAATGCCACATGCATTTTTCCATCCCACATCGTTGGCCTTCTGCCTGTCCTTTGTAGAACTTTCTTAATCTTTATGCAGTCATAAGCAATTGCCAATTTATATCCATCCTGCCAATCCAGATCATCAAATTTGAATCTAGGACTTCATGTATTAAATCCACATCATTCAACATTTGTGGCTAGAAAAGAATGGATAACTTCATCAGCAAGACCAGGAGTAGCAGTTGGTTTTTGCTTTGGAAGAGAAGTGGTATAAGAACTATAACTGTCCTGAGCTGGCTTGGCTTTGGCTTGCTTGAAGAGGCTTTGGCTTGAGATAGAAAAAAGCCACATTTCAGAATGCCAGGAAGAAGATGATGTCCTTTTGGATGTCTTATTCTAAGGGGGGGGGGAGGGGGGGGGGGGGGGGGGAAGACCACTTCAGATTATGTAATATATCATCTATTGACAGTGTTGTCAATATTCTCTTTGTTCTCATTGTCATGGGACTAGACTGTCCACGCAGGAGGAAAGGGACCTCAAAACTTGTGCTTTGCATCTTCATCTGACCACTCCATCACCAAGGGCAAGCCAACTGTGATAGGAGTATTTGGAAGCTATCATACCCTTACTCTAAGCTTTTCCTTAATGAAAGTAATGCCTCAAACTGTTGTTTCAAAACAGCTTTTTGCATTTTCTTTGAGTTTGCATTACCACCAAATCTTGTCTTGATGGCTGCCCATATCTCTTTGGCATCATCCATGCAATGAAAACGCCTGAGATGATCTTTTGGAACAGCCATTAACAGCAGTGTCCTTACTTTTCTTCTTTCTCATCAGGCAAATTGTTCTTCTGTGTGGTTGGAGGAATGAACCCTGTATACACCAACCTTACCTTTGGGTGACTTCGCTTCTTTGAGTTCCCAGTTCAGAATCACTTTCCATACCTCATTATCTATATACTCAAGAGAATGTTCCCATCTCCATTGCCCAACTATCATAAATCATCCTATTGAAGAACGGGCAATTTAATGTTTGAAAGTGTAATTTTGTTGGTGGATAATTGTGTGGTGGTTTAGCAGAGCAATCTCCTTTGTTGATGCTGGTACAATCCATCCAAGATGCATCATCGATGAAGAGAAAGTTCCTGATCATCCCAAATAAGAAGAATAAATTATCGTTTGGCAGACTATGACTATTTGATTTGGTGGAATAAAGGTGTTGATCTATGTTCAATCTTGTGTAAGAGTCCCCTTTGGTGGCCCTGATACCACTTTGTAGGTCTATAAACTGGATCTCAAATGAGCCTTACACGAACTTAAAGTCCTTTGAATAATCCAAAGATACTATGAGGAGAAAGACAATACTGTGAATATAAATATTGACGCGGAATATCAATATCTATACCAAGATGAACACAAGAACAAATATCAAACTTGCTATTACTATTACTATTTGATTGTAAATTCTCAATCAACTCATATGTTTACAATACTATTCTATGTTCCTTTTATAAACTTAAGGAACCCTAAACGCGTTAAGAAATAATGCTTATCTCTTCCTAGATTAACGCTAAGTGATAACTATTACTATAATTACAACAGACTTAACTGTCTGGTCAAACAGTATTAACTTTAATACTGTCAGACTTAAGTTAATGCTGGCAGACTTAACTTGCTCTACCAGACTTAACTTCTATTACTAACAGTACTAACTATTTCTATCAGTACTAACTATAACTAACAGACTTAACTTTAATACTAACAGTATTAAGTCTGTTTACAATATTTTCCTAACATATTCTATCAATTTCAATTTCAATTCGGATTGCTATTTGGATATAAGGTGATAGTAGAGGCATATAAGAGGTGTCTTTTATTTTTGTATTTATGTATATCTTGGTCTCTTTCGTTAGAAGATGTATTTTAGGTGCTCTATTTTTAGGCTTGGTGTTTTTGTATGGATTTACTTTTTTCTATTGTTTTTTCTAGCTTCTTGCTAGTTCTATCAATGAAAATTTATCCGAAAATGGAATGGAATAGTAGGGAGCATTTTACAAGCCCATTTCCAGGAGGCAGTTAATTAGTAACTACTAAGTAGTATTAGAGCAGGCTATGCTTTTATTTTTCATTATTTAGTTTTTATCAAGTACTACCTTTGTATTGGAGACTCTACCCTTCTCGAATTGGGCCACTTTATTTCCTTTCATTCAATCAAATTGTCTGCTTATTTGATCTACAATCTATCATTTAGTTCCATTGTCGGGAATCAAAGACATGGTGCAGACTCGGGCTAGTACAAATGAAGGCGGAAGCAACCCTCCAGATTCCGTTGCCATTCAATTGGCAGCCATAGCCGCTAAACTGTAAACGATAGATGTTTTGAAAGCCGACATTGCAACCCTAAAAGCTCAAGCAAATTCGAGAGGCCGATCTTTTGGGAGCAGAAATGATGACGGGGGAAGTTCTGGGCAGCCCCAACAACATTTTCGACCTTACAACAAGATCGACTTTCCCTCGTTCAGCAGAGGAGATCCACGCGGTTGGTTTCTAAAAGCCGAGAAATACTTCAAGTATTATCATATTCCAGATGAGGAAAAAGTAGAGGTAGCTTCTATGCATTTGGAAGGGGACGCGTTAGACCTATATGCTTGGCTTTCAATAGATGAATCAGTTACTTTTTAAGAAGAATTGGTTTAGGCTTTTACTAAACATTTTGGTCCCACGTAATTCCAAAATCCTGATGAATACTTGTGTAGCATCAAACAAACTGATTATGTGCAAGAGTATATAAAAGAGTTTGCCAGGAGATCCTCCCGGGTTTCAAATTGGCCAGATCACTGCCTTTTGGGAGTATTTCTTAATGGTCTCAAGGAGGAGTTAAAATCATATGTGAGAATCCTTAAACCCCGCACCGTTTACAACGCCATGAGCCTTACTATCGAGTTCGAGTCTAAAGTTAGCCAATCCCGTCCCGGGAAGAGTTCAACTTGGACACCCAACTCCAGAATTACCGTTCCAGAATCCAAAAACACAACCACTACCAGCCCTCAACCTACTATTTCACCCAAACAACCACCACGAATTACGGATGCAGAAAAACAAAATCGGTTTTTGAAAGGGGAATGTTTCAGATGCGGGGATAAATATGGACCTGGTCACCGATGTAAAACTGGCACTTTCAAGTTGTTAGAAGTTGATGATGTTACTGAGGAACCCCCAGACACTCAAGAGGTTAATTTGGACGAAAATCCGAGTGAAGTGGCGGAAATCAGCCTACATGCGATCTTTGGTAAGTCACAACCCACTACAATGAATGTTCATGGAACTTTGAATTCCACTGAGGTACTTATTTTAATTGATGGTGGGTCGACACATAATTTTATTTCTGGTGTGTTGGTTAATGAACTAAAGTTAACATCTCAAATGGTAGCACCTTTTGGGGTTCAAATTGGAAATGGAGATGTCATACGATGTAGCAAAGTTTGCAGGGATCTTTCAATACAATTGGTGGCCTTAAAGTTGTTCAAGACTTTTACCCATTTTCTATTGGTGGAGTTGATCTAGTGTTGGGAATTCAGTGGTTGGCGACGCTGAACACAGTCCAAGCTAATTGGAAAGAGATGTTTATGATATTCAACATAGATGGGAAGCAATACAAGTTACAGGGTGTTTCAACAGGGCCTCACAAATCCTCTAGTTTTTAGCATTTAGCCATTGAACCGGAAACCGATCTCGACATACCAGATTCTTTGAAACCTATTATCACCAAGTACAATACTGTTTTTGATGAACCCCGTAACCTACCTCCTCTTCGATCACGCACCCATTCATTCCCTTTAGTTCCAAACTCAACACCTCCAAACATTCGCCTATACAGGTACCCATTTTACCAAAAAACCGAGATTGAACAACAAGTGGAAGAATTATTAGCATCCGGGTTTATCCAGCCTAGTACCAGCCCATTTTCGATTCCGGTCTTGTTGGTAAAAAAGAAAGATAATACGTGGAGAATGTGTGTCGACTATCGAGCTTTGAATAACATTATGATAGCCGACAAGTACCCTATCCCAAACATCGACGAGTTACTAAATGAATTATATGGCGCTACTATATTCTCTAAGCTGGATCTACGTTCAGGGTATTATCAGATCCGAGTGCAGGCCCAAGACATTGCAAAAACAGCCTTTCAAACTCATTCGGGTCATTATGAGTTTAAGGTTATGCCGTTTAGGTTAACAAACGCCCCTTTCATTTTTCAAGCGGTTATGAATGAATTATTTCGGCCTTATCTCCGCAAGTTTATACTTGTTTTCTTCGATGATATCTTAATATACAGCTCTAACATGGAACAACACATGTACCATTTAGAACAAGTGTTAAAATTGCTTCGGGATAATCAATTTTTTGCCAAGTTTTCAAAATGTTGTTTTGGATAGCAGAAGGTGGTGTTCCTCGGGCACGTTATCACTTCAGAAGGGGTTCAAGTAGAGCAAGAAAAAATATCAGCCGTTCAATCATGGCCGGGATCCCGACTACGGTCAAAGAAGTTCGTGGGTTTCTCGGTCTACCGGTATTATCGTACGATTTGTTAAAAGTTATGGACTTCATAGCTACGTCACTCACAACTCTTACAAAAAAAGATGGATTTTTATGGTCCGATGAGGCATTGAAAGCTTTCAATGAATTGAAACAGGCACTGTTATCTACACCAATTCTTCGATTACCCAATTTCTTGAAGACCTTCGTTGTAGAATGTGACACCTCGTCTGACGGGGTGGGGGCTATCCTATCTCAAGATGATCATCCGGTGGCTTATTTCAGTAAGGGTTTATCTCCTTCTAATCGCTTTCAAATCTTCTAGATGATCGTAGAATTACTGCTTTGGTTTTAGCGTACAAAAATGAATCATTAATTGTGGCTGGGGCACCAACTTTCTTAACCTACTGATCATTACACATTGAAGTTTTATGCTCTAGTCAAACGGCGATTACCTAAATTCGTGCAGCAGCGATTAACCTTAAACTAATGCCCTAGGCAAATTTTCTATTATTCATCGTGTACGGTGAAAAGAGCATCGGGGTTGCAGATGCATTGTATCCTCGACGACCATAATTGGTACCTTATTTGAGCAGTTAACTAGTTCTCTAATTAGTGTAAGGTAGACGAAATTAAAATCAGGTCTAACAAACTTATCCCCTATACAAAACGACATCATTCAGAAGCTTCTGTTACCATAGATTCGTCCTCATTTTCAACTTCTCTTTGTGGATCAGTTTTTATTCTACAAACTTCGTCTCGTGATACCAAATATATCTAACCTCAAAGTTAGATTGCTACAGGAAGCTCATGATACCCCAAGGGGTGGGCATGGGGGGTTTTTTTTTAACTTTTAAATGCTTGTCTGACCAATTTTATTGGCCGCGTATGAAACAAGAGGTTAGGTTATTTGTGCAGCAATGCCTTGTTTGTCAGCAACAAAAGTACCAAACTTTGTCTCCTGCGGGGTTTCTTCAACCCTTGCCTGTTCCTACACGAATTGGGAATATAATTCGATGGTACATCATTGTGGGTTTTACCACCATCCGGTAGTTTGATACAATTTTGGTTAAGTGTGGGTCGTTTAAGAAATAATGCTCATTGTATATGCCTGTCTCATCTAATTACCGCCCAAAAAGTTTTGGGTGGCCCTTCGGCGTTTGTAAGGAAATTGTAACGTCTACACGGTTTCCCCTGTTATAGAAGTCTATTGTATTTTGTTACAGGCGATGTGGTTTTTCTGATCATTTTTTGGCAAGAATTATTTCGGTTAACCCAAACCAAACTGCAATTGAGTACTAGTTACCACCCGCAAACTGATGGCCAAACTGAAGTCATCAATCGTGGTCTTGAAGCCTACCTTCGTTGCTTTGCCCATGAACAACCAGTGAAGTGGAGTTCGTACTTACCTTGGGCTGAATATTCATATAACAAACACACGTGATATCACACATCTACAGTACTACACCTTTTTTGTGGTTTATGGCAGGGTATACCACCTACACTTCTCCATATGTCATGGGGAAACTAGATGCAGAATTGGAACAACAACTAGTGACCGTGATGACATGTTGAAATTGATGTCGCACACAATCTTCTAAAGCATCAAGATCGTATCGTCAACAAGCTAATTTCTAAACGGCATGAATTTCTTTGAAGTGTGGTGATTATGTCTTTTTTTGAAAATACAGCCTTACGTTAGAGCGAAGTTTGGCCAAACGTAGATACGAGAAGCTGACCCCATGTTTTTTGGCCTTACCGTATTACACTGCAAAGTTGTGCCCTGTGCTTATCAAAATTGTAATTGGCCACCTGAATCACGTAAATCATCCGATTTTTTATGTTTCAAATCCTTAAACCAGCCCACGTCCAATTCAGCTGATATTGCTCCTTTGCCCCTTTATCAAGATTGGGAGATGATATCCAGCCGCACTCTTTTTTTGCTCATCGTTGGGTCTACGAAGCTGGAAAAGCAGTTTTGGAAATCTAATCACTTGTGTGATCGACCTCAAGGAAGAAGCTACTTGTGAACATACTGATTTGTTAGTTGAACAGTTTCCAAATTGTTCGCCTTGTAGGACAAGGCTTTTTATCGGAGAGAATGTAATGATACATAAAAATCAGTTACAGACGAAACGGTTCTGACTCGGTTTAATTCAATCTTTGGGTATTGGTTAGATCCACTTGGTCAAAGCTGTAGCTGGAAAATGGAATGGTGGTGGGGAGCAGTTTACAAGCCCATTTCCAAGAGGCAGTTAATTTATTTTTTTTTTTTTAGTAACTACAAAGTAGAATTATAGGTGAGCTATGCATTTAAATTTTCATCTTCAGTTTTTATTAAGTACTACCTTTGTATTGGAGACTCTACCCTTCTCGAATTGGGCCACTTTATTTCCTTTCATTCAATCAAATTGTCTACTTATTTGATCTACAATCTATCACTCTAGCTGAAATCAAACATGTAAACACTAATGATCTTACCGTTTCGTTGCGCCTCCTTTTTCTGAAAACAATAGAAATTGAGCGCAGCTTCTTTATCTTCTTTCTGCACAATTTAATCAATCGACCGCAATCAAAGCTACTGCAACCCAACAGCCACCACAATTCAACCGTCTTTGTTTTTTTCTTATCTGCTCTATTAACTACATGACTTGCTGTTGCGACTTCACAGATATTTTTCTCTCTTTTTCTTTTGCGTTCAAGCCAGCATACCATACATTCTTAACACCGAGTACCAGTAGAAATGGAAAGTTTTCTTTCGAATGACAGAAGCCACAAAACAATAAGCAATCGAACTTACCAGCGAGCGAGCATTAGTATCCGCAACGCGCACTTGATAACTTGCAAATCAGAACACATATACAAACACCGCCTCATGGAGCATCGGAAACCCAACCGTCCTGTTGACACTGTCTGTTTGTAGTGTTTCTATAATAGATGATCAAAGCTCAAGTATATTTACTACATCCTAAAGACAAGGCTCTTAAGCCAAATAACACAGCGCTGTTGTAGATCTGCAATAGGTGGCAAAAGGAAACCCTGTAAAACACAGTGACATGGGTCCGCGTTAGACCAACCACGTACCTTAACTTTGAGCTACCTAGATCTATACGCTAATTGCTCTAGAAAAATAGCATTTATAAATAATCAAGCAAAAGGCATAATCACTTAATACATATCCTAGAACTTACGGTCTTCTGCATTCCAGCATCCTATTTGGCAACCTAACACATGGGTAGAAATACACTTCAATCGTAGCTTTTTTATTCCCTTTATCCTTCTCTGTAAAACAAAGAAATATAATTGATGAAGTTGTAATCAATTATAATTTTTTAATGATGTGTATACTTCATAATACATACAGACCTACTTAAGCTCTGAGATCTGACCCCTACTAGCGGGAAAACATAAGAAGTCCTTTAAAGTACATAAAATAATTAAAGAACATCTCATGAATTTGCAACTAACACGATCTTAATCAAGCAGTACAAAGCATCTGAGTTTCACTTACCAAGAAACTCTAAGCTTGATGTAATATTTTTAATAGGTATGTCCTCTGCATATAACGCTGATATGAAAGACTCCTATATTTCTCCACGATCCACCTGTTCTCGATACACACACAAATGTGACTTACTACCTTCTGCCATCAGATTTTCTGAATCATGCATATCTTGCCACCTATCGAGCTAATAGTCACCTACAGAAAATGATATTCTACGTCATTAAATTGGAGTCGTCACAAACAAAGTACATTTATCCATACGTCGTTGTTTGGGTTTACCACTTTAAAAACTTACTATCTAATTATACGTATTGGCTCTTTTGATAAATTTAAAAGGCCGAAGAAGAAAAGAATCTCCTCATCACATATATGGAAGGACTTAAAACATAAACCTTCGCGTGCACATGTCGGGTTGTCTTTTAGGAATTTATGTATTGGTGGTCTCGAAATATTCTAGCAATTTCAATTTCAATTCGGATTGCTATTTTGGATATAAGGTGATAGTAGAGGCATATAAGAGGTGTCTTTTATTTTCGTATTTATGTATGTCTTGGTCTCTTTCGTTAGAAGATGTATTTTAGGTGCTCTATTTTTAGGATTGGTGTTTTTGTATGGATTTCCTTTTTTCTATTGTTTTTTCTAGCTTTTTGCTAGTTCTATCAAAGGAAATTTAGCCGTTCAAAAAAAAATTATACGTATTGGATTATCGCATAGTTACTTTTTAAAAGAACATCCACACAACCACAACAATTAACAAAGCTCTAGAAGTGACACTATTACGTATAAAAATTGACCCTTTAATCCAAACAGCCCTAGTAGCATGTTAAAGCCACTAAATGCATACTGATATTGCAGCCCCTAATAGGACATTGAAGACCCCAAATGGCCGCTGGATTTACAGCCCCTAATAGCACGTTAAAGACCTCAAATCGCTGCATAAACTGCAGCCCCTAATAGCACATTAAAGTCGCGAAATGGCTGCTGAATTTGCAGAATAGCTGCTGAAATTGCAGCCCCTAATAGCACGGAAAAGTCGCCAAATGGTTGCTGAAATTGCAGCCCCTAATAGCACGTAAAAGTCGCCAAATGGCTGTTGAAATTGCAGCCCCTAATAGCACCT
>BQNB010049476.1:0-42022 GCA_026074375.1 Tanacetum coccineum | reverse complement strand
CTTGTAAGTGAGATCATAATGATCCTTCAGAAGATGACGATCCTCCTAAGGGGGAGAAGTATGTGAAAATGCAAAAAAACATTTGGAAGGTTAACGTCTGCAATGGATAAAACATCATCAAAACAACAATCTGGAACTGTATCCCCCTTTCTCGGTAAAAATAGAAAAGACATTCTGGAACTATTCAAGAAAGAAATTCAAAAGTGTCTAAAGCATAAAAGAAATATGAGAAGGTAGGAAAGTTTTGTGAATGGAAGACCAATTACATAGCGCAGAACGCATCCTGAATAATCAACCCTTATGTGGAGATTGTTAAGAATACAAAAAGTGTTTATTATTCTTGTAATTGGTCTTTATAATAATTAGTAGTTTTCATAATTAATAATAGGTAAGAAAGCTAATTGGGATTAAAGTTAGATTAGTTAGCCGAATTAGCTAAGCATAATAGTTAGTCCAAGGGGTAGTATAACAGATAGAATTTTTAGGAGTTATTGTAAGTTCCTCATTTTGTAAACTACTCATTTCTCTAATTGTAAAGGACAAAATTTGATGATCCTCTTCCTCTCTCTAGTTTCTCTTCTCTAAAAATCTAACCTTTCTATTAATATATAATGCTTAATTGGAACTATATCATTTGTGGTTAATTTAATAAACTTTGGGGGTTTTTTTTCTAGTTGGGTAAAATTACTTATAATTTAACAGATTGAATTTTAAAAAAATGGTTTTGTTATAATTTGGAGGCTTTGCTAGTTTGTGGTTTTTATTTACTTTATGGTTTTTAGTAAATAAATTACTGGAATTAGATACGGAGATGGTGATTTATTTTGGTTTATAAAGTGATTGAATTATTAGGCATCGTTGGCTTATTATTAGAAATGGGTTTCGGTATGGGTTTGATTATAAGTAGAAATTGGAATAGGTATGAGCTTAGATATCGTATCTAATATTATTGTTTAGTTTATTGGTTGGTTTTGGGTTTTAATTGTAAAACGGTGGATGGATTGGGAATCAAATTCCAAACCCACCATATAAGGTAGGTATGGTGAAACCCTTGTTTTAGGGTATCATTTCAACATTTTAAACCCATATGAACTAACCAAACATCCTCAATTAATTCCATTCCCATTCCCCATTCCTAAAACCCTCAATCCAAACATACCATTAGTTTTTAACATCGCTTTCTATATTTTTTTTCTTGTTTTGTTAAGGTGTGTTTGGATTTGCTTGTTTTCCTAGCTTATGAGCTTATTTAATTTTTGGAAACCTAATGAGGTTACTTTTTAGGCTTGCGGGGTTGCTTAGTTGAGCTTACATGTCCCTGGGCTTGAACAAGGTCTTAGGGGTTCGATTAAATTTGAGATTGTTCGCACTTTAGCGGGGCAACTTATTACGGTTAAAGCCATGACGGATGCATCCTCTTTCCTTAATTTTTACCTATCTAAGCCTCATATAGATATAAACACTTTTTACACCATGGTTTGTGAATGCTTACAATGTGATTTGCTAAAACTTGAATGTGGCTTAGCTTGATGATAATATCTTGAGGCTTAAGTTGTTGATAGTGCTTTTAGGTGTGTTTTTTGGATTGTTTTATGGGTTGTTTCATGCTTAGTGCCAAAAATGTCTGCTTATGGGATGAGACTAATGTTGATATCAATTGTAAGAGGCTGGGATGACTCTCAGTGGGTTCGATAAAGCTGAGACTGTCCATACATTAGCAGGGAAACTTATTACAGTTGCAGCCATGACGGATGCATCCTCTTTCTTCGATTGTTTGCCTATATGAGCCTCATATACAATGATATTGACACTTTTTACAACGTAGTTTGCTGATACTTACAATGTGATTTGTTGACGCATACATTGTTCTTTGATGATGCTTGAATGTAACTTAGCTCGATGATAATTGCTTGCACCTTACGTTGTTGATATTGCTTTCAACCGTGTTTTTTTAGATTGTTTTATTGGTTATTTTGTGTTTAGTGCCAAAAATTTCTGCTTATAGGATGAGTTTGATGTTGATACTGATTGTAAGAGGCTGTGATGACTCCGAGTAGGTTTGATAAAGCTGAGATTCTTTGCACCTTGGAGGGGAAACTTATTACGATTGCAGCCATGGCGGATGTATCCTCTTTATTTGATTGTTTACTTATCTCAGCCTCCTATAAAATGATATTGACACTTCTTAGAGCATGATTTGTTGATGCTTGCATCGTGATTTGTTAACGTTTACAGGGTGGTTTGTTGTTGCTTGACTGATGCTTACTTCATTGATTTAAAAGTGGAGATTTAAGGATACGTATGGGATTCACCGGAGCTTTATGATGGTAATCGTGAATGTGTGTGGAAGATAGATGGATTAGAGAAGAGAAAGTGGAGATTACTATACATTCTACTCTAATAAGCGTAACACATAATATTTTTTTATTTAGTTTAGTACCATTGTTATTGACATATCAATGTTCGGTATTCGGCTAAAAACGATACACGGCACACGATTGGAAAGTGTTCCGTGCAATTTTTTTTGAGTTGAACATTAAACTTTGCAAGCCGCAGCGTTACTTATCGATATACTGTGAGTGGTTAAAACTATCTGGTATCTGGTTTGAAGTTATTTGCTAGACGCTTGACTGTTAGGTATTTATTCGCTATTTGTAATACCTTACACAAGTGGGAGTTTGTAGAATTGTGTGCATAGTATACATGATTAAATATTGTACGATCCACTGAGGTCACACACAATAGCTCAAGATTACAGCTTTGTATATATATTGTAAATGTATAAATGATTATTTAAGCAAATAAGTATTGGGCTTGATTAGTTTGACTAAATTAAGTGAGGACGGGATTTGGGCCAAAGCCCAATATGGGGCGCAACCTCTTTGTGGGGCCAACGTAGGGGACGACCGACACCATAGTGACGGACCTGGATGAGCTTGGTTCTTTGACTTGTTTAATAAGATAAAGATATTATGAGATAATATTAAATCTTTCAAAATTAAGTAATTATCTCTTTATTTATTTTAGTAATTATCTTATTTATGAAATTAGTAATCATCCATTAAACATTATAAATAGAAGAGTTAATTACTGATTCATTATTAGTTTACAAAACCCTAATCCCTCCTCCCACTCTTGGTTCGACCGCGACATACAAACCAAGGCAACACATTCATGTGTTGTCTTCAAGCAATTGGATTGTTCGTTTGTTGCTGTATTGATCAACTACCAGCACACTATTGTACTCGTTTGAGAGCTAGTGTATTTACCATGAGGAGCTCTACTTTGGGGTCTTTGATCTATCCCATCTCCCACTCCAAGCAAACATTTACGCAAAGTCTTTGTGTTAATTCTGATTAGTTATAAACTATGTAAGGATCACTGACTCGTGAAAAATTATTGTAGGGTTTTTATATCTTTCGCTATATGTTTTTCTGATAATTGTTATGAAAACCCTAAAATTGTAACCTACTTTTGCATACAAAATTTAAAATTTAATATACACTTTTTTCTCATAAAAGATTATGAAAATTCAACTTTTTATTGATGAACAAAATTTTTTATTAATGCAAACTTTTTCTATTGATGAAAAGTTTTTTATTAATGAACAATGCATATGATAATTAATTTTTTTATCAATAAACAATGCCAATAATAAACAGTTTTTAACAACTTTATTGTAGAACCTTTTATATCCATACTAGACGCTTTTGTAAGACCTCACAAATCATAATCCCATACAACAAACTACCTTATATAAACTACTAACCAATCCTATCAAACAACCCAAACACTCAAATAATTTATGTCACACTAAAAGGGGGAAATAATGCAAGACATGTTCGAGCTCCAGCTCCTCTGGCTTAGCCACCAGTTCTTTCGGCAACACGTGAAGTCAAGTGTTAAATTATTTCGAAGAGATTGAAGGGTAAAAAACGACAATTTATAGTTGTCGGTCTATCTTTTTTTATATTATTATTTTTTTATTTTTGTTAAAGATATGTTTAGATGTTAAGAATTGATTTGTTTCTTTATTTGAAAGTCAAAGATTGCATTTGACTTTCTCTTCAAGACACTTTTACCCTATAAATATAATAGGTTTAGGTTTTGAAATTATGATGAGTTTATAAAAATAAAGAGTATTTCTCTTCAAGTACCAGTTGGGCACCCGTTGAGGGTTTATCAAATTCCTTGTTATTTGTTATTTGTGTGGTTTCTTGCATTCACTGCGGTAATCACCATCATTTGGTATCGGAGCTGCTAGGTACTAATAGTCGAACGTGTTCATCGTGGAAGACTCCAGGGGGTGGTAATCCTAAAACATCAAAGTAGGCAACGATCCTGATCCGCTTGACGTGGAAAACCATTTGGTTACATAGCTCGTAGATTCGCCAGATGAGGCAACGACACGACTACCAATGAGGACCATGTGTTATAGAGAATGAAGACCTCCTTAAACAAGTGAAGGAACTTAAAGACGGTGATAAATATATCAAATTATCATATAAAATACTATACTAGAAAGTTTTAGAGAGAGAGAGTAGAGAAAAAGAGTTGGGCCGTGGGTGAGGAGGAGAGGAGAAAAGAGAAAGAAAGAAATATTAGATTAGAAAGAGAAGAAATCACTAACCCTTAACCCTTCCTTAGCCCTCCTTTTATAGGAAGGAAGGAAGGACTAGGAAGCAATTAAGGGTTATTACATATTACAACTTAGTCCTTCCCTATTTGCACTAGTTAATCTCTATTCTATTCAACTTAGATAAATGGCCATGTAATCAACACTTTTTAGTGTTTCTAACAATCTCCCCCTTAGGGATGATTACAAAGGCCTTACAAAAGTATGGAGATTAACAGTCTTGGGTCTTCCAACATACTCCTCAAGCCTCCTGAGCTACTCTTTGTGCCTGAGTATCTCGTCAATCTTCTTCAGCATCTCTCTTGAACTCTTAACATCATAGTCAGTCCAGTCTCTTCCCTTCAACCTTTTGTTGCCGCTACCCAGCTTGTTCTTTGACAGCATGTCAAACTGAATCTTCACAAGTGTACCATCACTGAACTTCTTCACTTCACTTAGCTTCATGAGGGATTTTATGTTGTATTGGTTAAGATACACGACCCCCTTATGCGTTACAATCATTGTGAATAGTATCCTTTGGTCGATTCCTTTAAAGGACAGTGTGGGTTTGGTGAGGTTGAGAGTTCTTTGATAGCTTTCCACTCTAAGCTGAATATCTTCTACCCTGTTCTTGATCACGGTTCTTCTGATGAACATGAGAAGAGCATTGTTGAAGTCTTTTACAAATTCTAATCGGAGATGGTGTAGGTTATCTTGAAAATGGAGCAAGTACATATCTTTAACATCATTCACACTGAGTCTAGGTAGATTTGCATAGCTAAATTCACTCTTTATCATCGGATTTCCTAACTACAATTGATATTAGAAAACCCTAACCCCATTTATTCTTTACAACTATACGAACAACTGATTTGATCCTTAAGTATGAATAGACATTTCCTTCGGTTACGACACTCATTCCTGCTTTAAAGAAATCAATTTTATCCTCTTCCCAATGGTGTATACCATTAAGATCTTCAAAGTGATAGCGATGAACTTCTTTGCTCCATCTTTCAGGGATCCTATCCTCAATACCTTCTTTGTAGTATCTCACAACATAATGCTTAGTGATAGAAGTAGTGTAATTCTCTTCGGTGCTGAGATCCACAAGGTAAGTGTAGTCGTTGTTGTAGAAGCAAGGATGTGCTTTTGTACTTTTCAACATGTGTCGTTTAAACGATCTGGGTTTAGAGACATCTCCTTCATCAATGTTCCACCGAGATTCTGATAATAGTACTACTTTGAGTTGACTAACATGGTATTCGAGTTCCAAATCATTATTGTACAACACCTTTAGCCGTTCTAATCCTGCTCCTTCGATATCTGGTATTGAAAGCTCGCCCTTCTGGATCAGTTCTTTAAACTTCTTTGCTATGGAGACAGTTGATGGTCCAAGAATATGATTTTCATCCTTATCAATGTTTGATTTCAAGAATAAATCAAACCATGTCGTTCTCCTTTTAGCTAACCCTGACTTCTTTGGAAACCATTCTGGTTTAGAATGTTTATAAGAATATCTTCTTGGTCCAGAGGTTGCATGGCAGGTGTATCATCTTGTATAATAACCACGAGAGATCTATTTTACCTTGATGATCTAGAAGAAGGTTCGCCGACATCCTTTCGACGTTTCTTCTTGTTCTCTCCCTTACGATTATTAGGAGGATCCTGATTATCGTGAGACCTTTTGTGAAAGGATGATCGTGCAGCTTGAGCATCGAGTGCATCTTGATCGAGAGTGATGGATTCATAAAGGGTATCATAAAGTTGCTGATGTGTGGTATGAGTCTCATTTGACTTGTTCGAGTGAATTTGGTTCAGCAACTTTATATTTAGACCCATATTTGAGAGATCATCAGTGGTGGTGAATGATTGAGTAAAGAGATTGATTTGGTTGGTTTTCATAACTTCGAGCACAGAGGTGTTAACGCGAGGCTTAACATAATTTACAATGGCATCTGGGATATGAGTAGGTAGAAGCTTTTGGATTTCTGTCAGAACTTTTGCTTGGATGACTTTTTCAAATGCTTCAGAAACGTTAAAATTTGTAAGAGCTTCCAGCTTCTGATCATATTCTTTGAATTTATGTGCAACTGCCTTCTTGAAGTTGAACTTCCTCATATTCTTTTTCGCCTTTGCATTAGCTTCTTTGCTTTGGCTTGTAGTGAGCTTGGTTGGGGATATGTTGTAGGAAGGGTTTTTGATTCTACAAAAAGGGGGACGAATGGAAATAAAACTCACTAAATACTTGTTTAAAAATAATTTTACATTTAATGAGTTTAAATTTTGTAATCATCAAAAAAGGGGAGATTGTTGATAGAAATAATGCCTAAAAATGTTATTAATATTTTTCGATCTCTCTACGTTTTGATAATCACAAAATGTAAAAACGATTAATGAAAAATTAATCGTAAACAAGTAATTAGTAGTAAATTTTCATTTTGAAAATTTAATCACTTAAAGGTATGAATAAACATATACTTAATGCATTTTATGATCAAAGGAATTTTTATTCAACCTCACATTTTTTTATAAAAATGTCATACATTTTTATAACTTTTACAAAACATTTTTAGATTTAAAAGAAATGTTTTATTCAAAATAAATATTTTGAATCCGAATTTTATACCTAAAAATGGCTAGAAATATTCCAGAAAACACCTCCCCCAGAAAAGACAAAAAAGGAAGTGTCTGGGCTGGGCGGCCCCCTTAATTATTAAGGGGACCGACCCCTATTTAAGGGGACCGCCTAGACAAAAATCCAGCTCAGCTGACCTATAAATACTGGACTATTCTCCATTGTTTTTCTCACCTTTTGCACACACTTTCTTTCTGTTCTAAATCAGTTTATACTTTCCTTTCTTTCCTTTGATCATTTAATCATAAAGCCTTGTTTCCAAGTGATCTAAGCTTTGATCCCCAAGTGCAAGAGAAGAATACTTACTATCACCAAGTGAAGAAGTATTATAGCTTAGTGTGTGTCCTTGTAACCTTGTTGCAATTGCATCATATCTTGTAAATCATTTATGTATATTGAAGGTGTGCATCATAGTTGTGTATACTAAGTAGATTGTGGTGATCATTGTAAATATAGATAGATCAGGTTGATCTTAGTAGGTAGTGTTTGATTGGTGTGATCAAGGTAGTGTTTAGTTAAAGTGAAGTTGTGAATTGTCGTGAAGTGGTATGTTTTGTTGTGATAGACTGGTTCTAGCTAGGATTAGAACTTAACATTTCGCAAAGTTTCAGAAATTGGTGTAAGCTAAGTTGTGTACAATTTTCTCCGCCTAAAGGGAGCTTGTTGACATAGTGAAGAAAACTCTCAAGTTTGGTGCTCGGGGAATGGAGTAGGGCGAAGAAGTGCTTTGTTACCGAACCACTATAAATCCTCGTGTTGTGGTTTGATCTTTTCATCTCTTATCTCTTATCTTGCATATTTTTTATATATCTTGTCATTACTTACTTGATTAGTTAAATTGTTCATATTGTGAATTCACATAAAATCGAATCAAAGTTTTTATAAACAAACATAACATTAATTTAAAAAGCGGTAAACTATTCAACCCCCTTCTAGTATTCCACAGATGGCATATGATGAGTATTCTCGTCATGGAACATTTCCTGCATTAAAGTTTTTGTTGTTAGAAGATCTACATGTGTACCAAGTGGTACTTCAGATGCACCTGATATATGTTAGCTCAGGATTTCCCTCTGGGTTATGAACCATTGAGGTTGTGTGAGAATCAGTATACATTGGATGACTCATAAAATCCGTCAATTAATTTGTAGGTTTTTTGTCTAACAAGGTTTGAATGAAGTCTAGTGAGGAACTTGTAACCATCAGGCTGAAGTAGGTAGAATTGGGTGTTGCAGTAGACTTGTTATGCATGAACACTCCATACCTTGCATCATCATTATCTCCATCTGGATTATCATTAGGTTAATCCATATCAGATTTTTCAGCATCATCAGTTTCATTTGCACTTTCCTCTGATTTGTTTGAACTTGAAGAGTAGAGTGTTGCATCACTATTAGTATCTGACGAAGAATAGTATTTGTTGTAAGAAGCACTCGATCCTTCTCTTGCAACTGGTTGCTTCTTTTGCATTAAACTCTCAAGTCTGTTAGCTTTTGATCCTTTCCGTAAGTCTAACAATAACTTAACAACTGGATCTTCAACTGCGAGACCTTTGAGTTTCTGTCCCCACTCATTATACATATCTGTAATGGCTTTGTCAGTTTGGCTGTCAATTATCAATTGACTCCTTTGACGTTGTTAAGAGCGCGGTTCTTAAATACTAATGGAGTTTGCAAGTTCACCTACAACTGCTTCTTCAGCGATAGTAAGAGATCTTATTTTCCTTGGTACAACATCTTTCTTGAGTTTGTTGGGAACATTTTCTACTTAATCACCATAACACTTAAAACCTTTTCCTCTTCCACATTTGATTGGAGATATGTGTTGCTCTTTTGGTTTATCAACAATTTTAGGTTTCTCACTTTCTACTTTCTTAGCCATATAATACTGGTACCCTGCTTTTTTCTTGATTGCATCACTGATCATAGCATCAGGAACTTCCATTCCAAACTTGTAGTCACCGTTAGTTGTGTTTAACAATTTGGTTATGGGATGATCATCTTGTGAACTGTGCAACTTAGAGTCTGATCTGCGAGGAATAATCTTGTTGAGTGAAAGAAGGTAGTCAATGATAAGCTTGGTGAAGCGGGTGTACAACAGCTTAGACATCTTTGAAGGTCTTGATGATCTTTCAACTATTTGCCATTCGAATTCGTCCCAAATTAATGATGCGAAATCTAAGTTGGCAGAGTGAACGATACCCCATAATATTTGAAGAATTGGAAGTCTAACTGTGTCCCAGCTTGAGTCTTTTCCCATAAGACATCTGTTGAGTACACTCAAAATAGCTCTCCATGGTTGATGAAGTCTTGTGGCAACCATTTTAGAAATGGCAATCAACTTTGTTTCGGGATCTTCATCATAACCAAGTGTCTTAATGAATTCAAGAATTTGAATTTCTGAGGAAGGTTGGATGTAATTATTGTTGGGATCAGGTGGAGGCATCTGTAGTACAGTTCAGAGTAGTCCATGTGTGAGAGTGAAAGTGTGATTGTCTAGTTCGAAAGTGAATGTATGGTTGTTTTTGTTGTGATTGATGGTTGTCCAGAACTGGTGTAGGTAGATGATCGGTACGGTTGTAGTTAAGGAAACCGGATTGTATAGCTTGTGGTGTCTTAGAATTTCAACAACAAATCTTAGCATGGTATTGGTGATATGTGAATCTGAAGTGACACGCTGGTTGTTCTTCTTAATGACAAGTCTGTTAGCACGTGGAACCAGCTGTTCTTCAGAGACAATTTTGGCTTGAGAATTTGTTCTTGACATGTTGAATTCTGAGAATAAGATTCAAACTTTGATTAGTTTTACATGAATACAAACTTAAAAACATTTATTTCATTTTATGTTTTTATTCACTTTGTCTGTTTTATATGGACGGGCATTTCTTTTTGTCCATACTTATGTCATTTTCTTTCTCATGTGCCTTTATTCTTGCTTTTGCTGACACAAGACGTATGCTCTTTTCTTTTCACATACGATTTCAATCTCTCATTCTGTCTTTAGTTATCCTCACTTAAAATTAAGTTCTTGGATACTATCTCTACGAAATAAAAGATGGAAGAATGAACGACAATTTACAATTTTCTCATCCTTTAAAAGTGTTCATCTTGACCAATCTTTAGAGAAATAGCATCGTTTGTATAGAAGAAAGACTTTTTAGAAAACGATTGTTTCACATGAGGATGAGTTTTCTGTTTAGTAAAATAACCTTGAGCCCCGAAGATACACTGATTTGCTAAAGGGATACATTATCAGCTTTTAGGTGACAACTGGCCCTAATAGCCATCCTGATTTATCAGTAACTCTTAGTCAAATTATTTCAAAGTAGACTCAAAAGAACTTTTGTCTTGGAAATTCAGTTTGCAAAGGCATTGTGTTATTTTGAAAATTAATTGATAATGACATGTAAAAATCTGTAGCAAAAATGTTTATAAAATCTGCACAGATCATTACTATTATTTTTAGAAAAAATCTAGTACGAGATTAAGTGCCTTAGGAAAACCACACGTAGTACAAGTACTAGTATAGTATTCCACTTCACTAGTGGGGTTAACCCGAAGATCGACCATGAGTATTATAAATAATACCCTAGTGTACTGTGGTGAAATTTACGAGGGACATTGTAACACCCCCAAAATGGGTCGCAGCGGAATATGGGTTTGGGAGCGTTACTTCATAGATCAACAACACAAGATATATAAGAACGACCTTTAAAAGTGTCGTTTTAAAACCGATACATTGGATTTAGCAAAGTGTTTATTACAAAAGCCCGAAGCTTTACTTGTTCATTGATAAATTATACAAAGACTCTAGTTCATAACAAATGTTTCTCCAAAATGTAATGCAACCAAATCTTTAATGCAAATGACTTGAGAAATAACGACCGCCAATGTATCCCTTGTCTTGTACCTCATTGATCTCCTGAGAAAAACATGCTTTAAAACGTCAACAATAATGTTGGTGAATTCATAGGTTTGTAAATTATATAAGTGTAGGACCGCATGATCTCCCCCGTGATAATACATCAAATGTAAACATCACAAAAATGTAATTACGTTTCCCTAAGCTCATGACACTGAAGCTCGACATATATGAATAGCAATATAAATTGCATACATTGCCCTTGATGATGTTCTAACCTAGAACATCCTAAATCCGACATGGTATACGTTCGTTCTCGGTGATAGCTAATCACCCGAATGGGAGCGTCATCCACAAATAGATCTATTTATAACATTCGCGCTCACCCTCCAAGTGATTTACAGTTCATGATAGTGGGCACATTGGGTTATCGCTACTTAGGCAAACACGAAATCAGTTTAAATATGAAATGTTCACTTGCGTCCAATTATAAAACAAAGCATGTTCTCACCCCAAAACTTATAAATCATTATAAAATGTAAAACGTGGGGCTATGAACTCACCTCGAGTGGATGAGTTTAACAATGTGAATCACAACAGAAAATGCGTCACAATTACGCCCGAATGCAACCTAATCAATTATAGGTCGTATGAGTACTAAGTACTTTGAATAACTACTACCATATATAATTCTATATAGCTACATCACCATCTAATTGTTGTAAAATAATATTTATAAAGTTTAATACATGTATAAATATTATATAAATGATCCAAAAATGTTTCGCAAAAATTTATATTAAAAACGAACAAACACTGTTCACGTCAGGAAATTGTGCATACTTTTCTCGTTTTAAGTCCGTTACTTATGTCTACGTTTTTGTATTAAGACGAGTTATCAAAATATGATATTTTTGTTTTCGTATTAAGACGAGTTATCAAAATATGCCATTGTAAAGGTATAGGATGGAAGTGTCGGGCATATTTCAACATAACAACAAAATTTTGGGGGAGATCAATTAAAATAGACTTGTTAGACTTTAACTTAATGATGATGAGGTTTTCCAATTGGGTAAGGAACTTTCCCATCTTTATTTTAAATCGTTATAAGTTCTTACTAGTTAATACTCATGCTAATCCAAATACGTGTGTATGTATTGTTTCCGGGTCACCCACCAACATTTATTATCTTACATTGGGAAATGGGAAAAGTATATTGTGATCATCACGGATTGATGCATATACATGGTAACTGAGGGTTTTATGCAAGCTAGCATTTTATTCTTGAAAAAAATCCACACCAGGAATATGACATTCTATTCTTGATAAAAATCCACACCAGGAATATGACACAGGAAAGGGAATGCGATATGAGGAAAAAAAACAGAGAAACACGACAATAACAATTAATATTTTGATGTTGATTTTGAATAGGGGCATCGGTTTGTTGAAGAGCAAGAAGGGCTTGAAGGTCATTGTGGAAAAAAGATGATACAAACTTCACCAAACTCAACTACAAAACCTCATTTACAAAGGAAGTTTTATTTCGCTTTTGCATTCTTGGCATAGTTTGTTGGTTAATTAAACGCGTCAGTCATTATCATTTCAATATTTATTACACTATATGTTTTCCGAATTTTTTGTATTCTTCTGCATTTTTTTTCATGAAGCTAGCCCGTCTATTCGGGCGGGCTATTCGGGCGGGCTATGAAACTAGTTATATACTCCGTCCGTCCCAAAATTATTGTCCCCCGACAAAAAACACACAGTTTAAGAAAAATGCATTTAATACAGCTTTCTCTTTCTTACTTTTTGACAGAGTGACAGTTTTACCTTTAGCTAATTAATTAAAGTTCTTTAAAGTTTGTAATAATAATTTCAAACAAGGGTAATATAGTAAACTTGATTAAACTTTCCTATCTATTTTTAGTAGTGGACAATTAAATTGGGACATCCTAAAAAGGAAACATGAACAATAAAAATGAGACGAAGGAGTAATAAGGATTACGATCAAAATACCAATACCAAAGTTAAAATCAAAAACTGATCTCCAAAATATTAGCCCTAAAATCAAATTCAATTCCTGGAACAAAGGCCGATAAATCCCTTCGATCGATTAACTCAAAACAAACCCATACAACCATTTTTCGAACAAAAGAAAACAATAATGAAATAGGTTGACCATGTAATCCATATTTAATCAAACCGACTATCACTTATTGTCATCCAATCAAAGACTAGAGACTAAGGAGCAGTTTTAGTTTGAGGGTTTAGGCTGGAGGATTAAGGGTGCGTTTGGTTGGAGGGTTTATAGAGGGGGTTTTGGGTTGAGTCCAAAAAATGAGTGTTTGTTTGACATGGTTCATCTTTTCAAAACTCATTTTTAAAGGTTTTCATAATCCTTATTAACTTGATAGGTTTTACTCAAAACACGTGGGACCCATTTCTCTTCTCTCACATACTTAACTAATTTAATATTTAAACAATAATTTTTATTTAAATTTTATTATAAAAAATATATAAACAAATTTAATTCTCTCCTAAACCTACATCAAATCCAAATCCTAAACCAAATCTAAATCCAAATCTAATCCCACTTATAAACCAAACAGCCCTAAGATTTAGACTAAAGCTAATGTTCGGTTTCTTTTACTTGATTTTTCGTACGATAGTTTGTCCCTAAAATCCCTCATTTGTAAAACCCAACAAGGTGGTTGGGTTTGATAATTAATGAGTCTTGTTTAATGATTTAGAATTTCGTCAGCTACACATTAGTTTTTATTTAATTGATATATTACTAGTATTATTTTATAATTATTTATTTTATTTAAATCTTAAAATAGTATAAATTTTTTATTTTATTCCTAACCTCGTTATAAAGTATAAATAAACATTTTTTACATTTTCTTTTTACATCAAAATCAAATCCTAATTCAAATTATATATATACTCATTTACGGACGAAAACGACGTCATTTAGCGACGTAATATTTTTAGTCCATTAAGAAAATCAACCGGCCCAACAACCTTATAAGTTATGAAAAAAAAAAGACGTAAATTTTTTTAAGCCAATTAGAAAATCAAAGCGGCCAACATGCTTAAATAAAAGTATAAAATCTACCTTCAACTTTTAGCTATTTACAACTTTTTAATATAATAAACTTTATTTATCAAACACGTAACACATATCTACCGATTCATTCAGAAAATAATACCCGCGAAAAGATCTTTGAATTGCGAATAAAACGAGCCCAATATTGCAATGCTTCTGTCATACGTACGATTTTATAAAAAATTTTGAAGTTTAATATACATTTAAAAAAAAACTTTCAAAACACACCCCCAAACTATCTAAAAACTTTTAAAACCGACCCAAAATAAAAAGAAAAAAGAAAATTTACAAAACTTACCCTCAACTTTTAGCTATTTATGATTTTTATATAATAAACTTTATTTATCAGAAATATAACACATATCTACCGATACATTCAGATCCAAAAATACACGCGGAAAGATCTTCGAATTGTGAACAAAACGAGCTCAATATTGCAACGCTTCTGACATACGCACGATTTTATAAAAAATATTAGAGTTTAATATAAATAAGAATTTTTTTTACAAAACTTACCCTCAACTTTTAACTATTTATGACTTTTTTTATATAATAAACTTTATTTATCAAATATATAACATATATCTACCGATTCATTCAGATAAAAAATACCTACGGAAAGATCTTCGAATTGCGAACAAAACGAGCCCAATAACGCGTGGACACATATCCACTCAACATTCAATCGAAACAGATTCGCGAAAAATTATGCCCCGCGGCAACGCGCGGGCTATGTAATCAAATCGCACAAAAACAAGCCCCGCCGTAACGCGCGGAAGGTCCAGCTCTTATGCAGTCAAAAACCTCCCTACGCTAAGCAAAAAAAATAAAAAAAAATAATGGAAAAATAAATTTAACACTCTGCAGCAATGCGCGGACGATCATGCTTGTTTAAATTCAAATCCAAATTTAAATCATTATCTGAACTCATCTACAAACCAAACAGGCGATAAGCTTAGAGATTTTATATTTCAAACAATTATACAACAGGATAAAAAAACCTATATAATTGATCAACTTTTCATTACTTAATTGGAAATAAACCATTACGAAAATGTTTTTGCCATGGATAATAAACTGTAGCTTTGATACACTTGTTTTTTTTACTAGTGCGATTTTTATTAGACAAGCTAGCAAGGAGCTAGAAATTACAAAGAAACAAGATAAGGGTTTTTGAGCCAGTCAATCCAACCAAACGAAGCTTTACATCTAGAACGACACCAATAAAAAGAACGAGACACCACATCATCAAAAATCATCGCCATTGAAGGATTCTTCGAACCAAAAATTCTCTTATTGCGAAAAGCCCAAATATGCCACCACATGACGTAGTAAACTCTTTCAAGAACCTTTTTGTATTTCATGGATAAACGAAGATTCACAATCCAAATTACCCATTCTTCATAAGAATATATATCCATGTACCTAACATCCCACCAACGAGAGATCTTACGGAAAATCTCTCTAGCTATATGGCAGGTAAAGAATAAATGGCTAGTCGATTCCACCGCATTATCACACATCGGGCATATAATAGAATCAATACCCATAGCTCTACAAGAAATATTTAATCTAGTTGGTAAGCAATCTAAACTTACTTTCCAAGCATGAACGTTAACCTTAATAGGAACAACTTTAACCCAACGGGTCTTGGTGGCCACCTCCGGAAACATTTTATCATCAATCAACTTCCTAACTGAAGCAACCGTGAAATCTCCCGAACCCTCCAAAGACTATATCCAACTATCCTTTTATTAACAAGAGAGACACCCTATACCTGGGTCGTCAACGCTATAAACTGGTCTTGTTCCGCACCACCCGTAGGAGCTCGACGAAAAGAATAATCCAATCTCAAATGCGATAACTTCGAAGCAACATCAACAGATTTACAAGACTCAAGCGCGTACATTCTAGGATACAAATGTTTAAGTGCAGTGTCCCCGCGCCAAACATCCTCCTAGAAAGAAGTATTCGCCCTGTTGCCTAGCTTAATTTTAATGCAGTTAGCAACATCATTACCTTGTTTCTTCAACAGATTCATCACATGCACGATATCTAGCCAAATAGACGGATAAGCAGACTTCACATTCTTTCCTATTTTCCTATCGTCTCCATGAATCGCTTTAATGACCTGCGCCCATAACGATATACTTTGAGCAATAAACCGCCACACCCATTTCAACATAAGGCCTCTATTCAACGCGTATAAGCTTGAAACATCGAGGCCTCCTTTCTCCTTGAAGCAGAACATTTTTCATTTCACCCATGACGGTTTATTACCATGAGGATCATTACCATTAAAAAATAACAGCGAATAGATTCCAAGCGATGTAACACCCTCATCGGAACTTTAAATATTGATATATGGTAGATAGGCATCGAGCCTAAGACTGACTTGAGAAGCGTTAACCCTTCTTAAATTAAAAGTAGTCTTCATTCTTCACTTTGTGTGTAGAGGCACAATTACTACGTTCAAACAACCTCATTCCAGATTCTATACGAGACATAAGCCCTCGCCCACTTTAGACCCCTAAGTAAGAAAATGGGTTTTAGAATAAGACAACTTGTGTTAGTGCAAATATTATGATATATAATCTATACGATCTCTTTATGTTTTGAGTTGACCAAACATGTAATTTGTAATACGTAACGTAAAGTGCGCAAGTTACTCGTAATCAAAAATCATCAATACATACACGTATCAACATCTTTCGACGTCTCATCAAGATGGACATTGGTTTACAGCCGACGTAAATCATATAAGGTATGTACAAACAATTTTAAACTTGTAGGATGATCAAAGAAATAAGTTTTTGTCTTAAACTTTATATTTTTATAAATACAACAAAACTATTTCTCAAAAATTATTTAGACAAATTATTTTTGAATTATAAAGAAATGTTTTATTTGGTAATTATTTTGAATTTCAAAATCTGATCATTTCCCCCCTAAAATAAATGTCACTTTCACCAGACAAGTTTGTCACCACAAAAACACAAAAACAGGAGCGTCTGTCGGGGCGGTCCCTTAATTCGGTCGGCGGCCCCCTTAATTATTTGGCGGCCCCCTTATATATCTGGGATCGCCGTTTCCTGACAGGCTGTTTTTTAGCTCCTATAAATACTGGGTCACCTCCAACTATTTTCACAACAATTTTGCACGATTTTCTTTTAGTTCTTTCTCTCTCTAGATCTCACTAAATATCTCTAAATCTTTGATCAATCAACTTGGTTAATCTTGTTTAAATGTGATCAAATCTTCTATACTTTCCTCAAGTGCAAGAGAAGAACTTCGGTCATCTTCAAGATCCGAAGTTATGTAGTCTACTTTGTCCATTTGTAACATTTGTTACATATAGATCGAGTCCATGTCTTCCAATCTTTAGTAGTGTGTAGATCCAAATGATGTATATATTTGGATGGGTTGATTGTGGGATTTGGTTAGTATTTGTAGGCCTTAAAATAATTGGGTGATGTGTAGATGGTTTCTAGCTAAGATTATGACTCGACATCTAGTTAGTGACGAAAAAATAATGTAAGCGTTTGCGGTTTATGTGTTTTAGGCATATTAAAACAGAAGGTTTTGTTATGTTGGGACATAAAACTTAAGGGTTTGGTTGTACCAGAAGAAGGAGCCTCAACATCTAGCTTAGTGTCGGAAATAACTGTAAGCATTGGTATAAGGTCTTTCTCCGCCGAAAGGTGCTTTGAGCTTGTTGATTAGTGAAAGTATAACTCTCGAGTTGATTAATCGAGGAGTGGCAGTAGGGCGAAGAGGAATTCGTGACCCGAACCACTATAAATAATCGTGTCGGATTGCATTTTTTTACCTTCTCTTTTACTTATGTTCTTTACATTTATCGCTTTAACTTTTACATTTGCATTTGTGCTTATGTTATGTGAAGTGTTGTGTTATGTTGTGTTTAGTCACGGTTGTGTAGCTCTTTGTAGTAACATACTGTGAGTGGGGATTATATGTAGTAATATGTGATAGTAATTATAAATCATTATCGATACTATCTTATTGTGTCAAACTTGAGTGGTGATTTGATACAACATGATTAGTCCGGGATAAACCTCTTCTGGAAGGCGGTCCCTTTAAATAGGGCTGGCCCCACTGATGTACTAGGCGGCACAATATATTATGGGACCGCCGACAGGAGAGTTGATTTAATCTTGATTTTAATTTTTTAAATGAAACGTATTCACCCCTCCTCTACGGTTTCCACATTTGGTATCAGGAGCCACGTCGCTTGGTTTTTAAAACAATAGTTTTAAAATAGAGTAGATCCATGTATCAAATTAATCCATGAAAGGGGGATTAAATACGAAAATGTGGTTTGTTGTTTGATTTTATAGTTTTGTTTTTAAATATACTTGTATACTAGCTTGAAGGAATATATTCTCAAATGAACTTGGAATTGTTCACTTATGTTTGTCTAAGTGTTTTAAAAGTAGTAAATGATCGTCTTAAACACTGTGTTTATGTGCTGGAACAAACTCCCTGTCGTTCCTTCGTCCTACTTTAAGTTACCCAAATTGATTTTATCGAAAAACGTATTTTTTGGGTCCTGGTGGCGGTTCCCATAATGTCGGGCGGCCCTAATATATATGGGGGCCGTCTCCTTTATGGGGGGCGACCTGTTGTTTTATTCTTTTGATGTCTGTTTCGTCAGTTTTGGTAAACTTTGAAAAATCATAGAAAATCAAACCGTAAGTCCGTAAAGTCGTTACACCCGCCATTTCGAAGATTATTGAGTCTACTTTCTTTTAATAGTAATTCCAAGATTTCATTTCTTAATTTAAATAAGTCCAAAATGCCGAAAAAATACCTACATAGTGGTCAAAACTCTATGTTTTGTTTGACGTAATACTTCGTAGTATATTTTTTCTTTCAAGAAGCATTTCTAGTAATTGTATCTTGAAAAAACGGTGACATTTATATTTTCTAACATTGATCTTGATGAATTTTTAAAATGGAGGGGAAATTATTTCATTTACGAATATAAATAAATCTAAGTATTACATCATTGTAGTTAATAACAATAACGCACGACGAATTCTTTATGGATGCTAAATTGATTATGTGTATACTTGTATCGTATTTTTGTTAATAGATATTTAGTGAGCATTGCTACTTGGAATTGAGCTACTTATTTATCATAAAAACACATGCCATGATACGTATTTATTTGTTAATAGTTTTTGGATTATGTAATAGGAATTACGTTAGATCTCTTGACGTTAAGTTGCACTGTTTGTGCTCTGTATATAGGCTTAGATTTACTATATTTACAGTGTTACATAAACATCTTGTAGATCATATTGAGTGTGGTAACTCATTCAGAAATGAGAGTTAAATAGTTTGTCAAGTGTGTGGAAAAATAATGTCGTAAGATCATATTTTAAAACCCGTCACTAAAATATTTCCCAATGCACATACAACTATCTATCCAACGAGAAGTTAAAAATTTTCATCATTTTGCGGGTGTTTGACTTGGGTTGGTTAAAAAAATAAAAGATTATACTAATACATTGGAAATTAACGGTTAAAAGAAAATGTATTTTTAAACTTTGCTTGTGCGTTGCATTGTTCTAACACACACATAATTACATTCTTTTTATAAACATACAGTGTTTTAGAAAAGATGTGTGTTGTATTAAAATGGTTAGAAAAATCATTCATATACTAATAAAATGTCAAAAACTATGCATACTTTGCATAACAACAAATAGTTTTTCACACACGCAAAATATATGACAATCTTGAAGTAAGAAATTAACTTGTTATTATTCATCAACCTCACACTTACAACTAGTCTTTGGATTAGTGGGAAAGACACATATAAAATATTTATTTGTCTTTTTTAAAAGAGTGTTCTGAGGGTCAAAGAAGATTTCAAATTTATATCACTCATTATTCAAACTTATGATTGATGTTATTATCGAATTCTAATTGACAAGTTTCCGAGTATGGCGAGAATCGATTTTATTTGTCTAGCTGTAAGTATATATCAAATTATAAAAGAGATATTATCTTAAAACATACATACGCAATCACACTCGGATGATATGAAATTAACGACATCCCTTTCAAGATGCTAAAAATAGCAGCGGATCATAACTCACACTTGTGTAGATGATGTCATATTGAGTCATACTTTGTCAATAATTGTCGTTCCAAATATTTAGCAAATATATGCATAAATACACAATGAGTAGGATTGTCGGGACTTGAATGTTTTGTCCAAAATATTCAAGTAGTTTTACCTTGCAATGCAATTGGTAAAGTTGTCATCTCTGAAAAGCCAAACATGAGCAAATGCACAACATATGTAACTTTGCTCAAACAATTCAAACTCACAACTTAAAACTCAAACTATCTTCTTATCAAAATTCTCTCTTACTTTACCAAATAAGCATAATATTTCTTCCTCACACAAATGAGAACCTTTAACATCTCAAGGTTCTGATAGGAAGAATTGAACATATTCCACAAACCATTATCGTGCTTTCTTTCAATAAGTGATCGTAAGAGGATTTTGAATATGAAGATGATTATTATTCAAACGATAATCAATCTCATCATTCAATCTAATTACAAAATTGGAATATGAACATGAAATCGAGACTAGGATTTATCTAGATCACGGAAATATCAATCAAATGACCATAGATATTTTTCTGAGTCTACATGTTTAACCATCCTCGGTTATTACATGAAATCACGAAGTCGATTGTAAGACAACAAGATTAGTCATCAAATTGCAACTCACACTTGCAATGAAGATGTCTCATTGAGTCTAAAGTGTTTAATGTTGGTTATTGGCCTATGGTCAAAATTATACTTGCTAAACTAACACACTCTGGTAGGATTCACGACTGTATTTAATAAATTTCCTCAAGAACTCAAGTACTCAAACTTGATGAAGTAAGACTTGGATGTCATTCCAAAAACCAAACAAGAATCCTTATAATTTTATAAGTTTCTATTACATAAACCTAATATCAATACCATCTCCCAAATAATAGAAAAATGATCCTTGCCCAAATTTGGCACCTCCACGGATCGATGGATCCCTTGTCCTAAATTCATCTTTGGTTTAGGTAGATCCGCCCTATAGCATTAGATTTAAACATCTTCCTCTTGTCAATCTTTGGCTTTAAAAGTCTAACATAATCGTACTACTATACTTTAGTTAATCATTATTATTTCAACAAAGAAAAAAACAAAAAAACCCAACTCCAAACGATCTTTGAGTATAGTAACCCTTAATTGGATTTCTTTCATAAAAGACATGCAAAGGTGCATTCTTTGAACACTCTCAATATAGAGCATTACACATTGTCACTTTTAAGCATACTCCTAGGTCCTAGATGACTCATTCTTTCTTATACCTATACAACAATTTGCTTTCTCTCTCATTCAACCGTAGAATTCCACACATCTTGATTAGGATTATGTGAACCGGAATTAAAGCATGTTAGTTGAGTCATGTTAGGCCCTCTATGAAAAGATAATACAAATTTTATCTTTGCTACACTTCATTAGGCTGTTTTTCAAATCATTTTTATCTTTAATCGGTAAGATAGTAACTAACCGATTCACTCTTATCGTGCTGTCTGCTTTGAGACGTTCCGATACAGAGAACAGGCAAGTATGGGAATTCTGATGGTTGCACATTAGATGATCCGATACTTATACTGGAAATCCTGTCAAGGAGATTCTTCTTAAGATGAATCTACCTGATCACAGGTCGGTCCTCACGGATCCGGAGGTTACTCCAACCAGACTCGGGCGAATGACAAAGCCATGTTCGCCCACAAGCTTTATTGTTAACTGTTTTATTTCAGGATCAAGTAAAGATGGAGATGGAGATACCTCGTTCCAGTGGAGTCAATTCACAACCCCATGCTCACACTTAATGTTTCTAACTAATGACATCATGACAACTGAAAGACCTACAACACAGCTTCCGCAACTCTGAGAAGTAATATCATGATCAAGAAAAGTGTGAGCATGCAGGTCCAAAGGTCACAACATCACATGAAGGCAATATTCCTCATCAAGGATGATCAAGAGATTTACAGTGGATGATGATCTCAAAAATGCTCAAAGATCAGACAAGCCTAAGGAACAAAGCTCAAAGATCACTACGTAATGTACAAAGAAATCAAAGAATGAAGAATCAAAGACTACGAGCTAAAGACAGAAGGTCAAAGATTTAGACTGCTAGAATTCGAACTGTATTTTCAGGGGTGACCTCCCTTAGGGGGAGATTGTTAGGTTTAAGAAAAAGACTCGGTCACCTCGTGTACTGTCTAGAATAGCATAGTTCGTAGTTGAATCGTAAGCGTATGACTTATGGTGTTAGGCCGGGTCTTTACCCACATGTTAGCCCACACCATAGCCCACTTAGGGGCATAAAACTCATGTATTTAAACACCCTTTCCAGCCATGGGAAGGGTTGGTTGTTCATTGTATAACAAACACACACTAAGTGTCTTTCTCTCACTAGAACTTCCCACTTTCTCTCTCTAGAATCGGCCAACCATCATTCCTAGGCTTGTATTGTGATATCCAATATCTTGCATATCTTCTTTAACATCTCATCTCACATCTAAATGTTTCTTCTCTTTTAATAGTCCTGTTACTATTAAAATTCCTCCTATATCTCTCCTAACTTCATTATTGCATTCGAAATATTTAAGTAATTTGCTAAATGCAAATGTCACTCCTTCGCTAAACTTTCCACTTTCTATAAAGTGAAGAACATAAAGAAGATATTTAATCTTCAAGTGTTATTGAGTCACCACATTGTTGAGTCTCTCATTATTCTTCCACCATGAAAGAACTACCACCTCATTTCACACCCCACTTTGTTCCTCAACATTGTCAACCAACAAAACACTAAACAAACGTTTGAATTCCTAATCATCCACCTTTGTCTCGCTGGCATCATATGCACATCAATTGTTAGTACAAACGATATATCAATCTTTTCTATCAACCTCTCGTCAACACATTCCTTATTTAGTATCGCTCATCCTATCCCACTTCTCAGTTCTATGGAATCATTTTCATTCACACCCAAGAGCACATCGTCGCCATCCTCATCTTATTTTTCTTTTTATCCTTTTAAAGTATATATATATATATATATATATATATTTTACATATTTCGCCAAGATATTAAATGTCATTCGTCTACTTTTAAAAGGCCATTTTCATAATATTTTTGTGTCAATCAATAAACGAATCCCATTCTCGTTTATTAAAAATCGGTCTAATCTTTCTCTGTAAACATACGTCTTGATTCTTTTTATTTCATCATTTAGGTTGTTTTTAAAATAATGATTACTTGTGTCTAGTTTCTACTTCTCTTTCAAAGTGTCATACTTTAGAATAATAAAACCTAGAAGTGCATGTCTAGTTCCTCGCTAATGTTTTGCTATATGTATATGTGCACTTATCTACTAACTTTGTTTTGTAGCACAACAATATCTTGATTCCTTGGTTCCTCAAACAAGGGGAGCATACACCGAGGGGGAGCACTTGCAAGCGCTCTACTCATTTAAATTGCATCAAACTTCTTGAGCATCGATGGTAATTTATTTGATCCATGGATCCGTTAGAGTCAATATACAAGGAATGATATTATCATAGGGACGCAATGAGCAAGGGGGATCTAGGAGATATGTGGGTAAATAGCATGGAGTTGGGTAAACCGTGATGATAGAAGACTTTACTAGGATGATGCAAGCTCACCTTTATAGGAAGATAGGATTGGAGATTGTCAAATACGATGAAGGGCTCATTCAAACTCCAATTAATTTACATCCTCCACTTCAAAATAACCCTTAATCTTAAGGTCCTCTTCTCATACCTTCAACTTATATACTTAAAGTACCTACCTTCTTTTCAATCCTTCTCCTCATCTATCATGACCTCTTTTAAATTATCCAAACATAACTTCTTCAACCAATACATAACTTCTTCTTATTCTTCCAATCTATATACTTGGAGCACCTACCTTTTCCTCATTACCTGAAACCTATATACTCGGAGCACCTACCTTCTTCTCAAATCTCCAACCTATATGCTCTAACCATTATCCCCATAATACCTTTTTGCTTCGACAAAAGGGGGAGAAGGGAGTGTAAACGAGTAACTTTTAAACTTTACTATATGTTATAGTTTACATAGTTTATCATCATCAAAAAGGGGGAGATTGTTAGTAAAAATATTATGATATTTAATCTGTATGATCTCTTTATGTTTTGATAATGACAAACATGTGACTTGTAATACATAATGTAAAGTACGCTAGTTACTCATAATCAATCTAGAATAGCATAGCTCGTAGTTTAATCGTTAGCGTATGACTTATGGTGTTGGGCTGGGTCTTTACCTACATGTTATCCTACTCCATAGCCCACTTAGGTGCAATAAACTCATGTAATTAAACACCTTTCTTGAGCCATGGGAAGGTTGGTATGTTTCGATTGTATTACAAACACACACTAAGTGATTTTCTCTCTCTAGAACTTCCCATTTTCTCTCTCTAGAATTGTCTAACCATCATTCCTAGGCTTGTGTTACGATATCCAATATCCTACAATTGGTATCAGAGCTCATGGGATGATTAGCTAGATTGTGTGTGCGTTTTCTTGGTTAGTTTAGATCAAAAGTTTGGTTTTAGAAGGTTTATGGTCTTATTCTTGACACTCTTTGATTCTCACGTTTTGTGGTGTTAAAGTTAGTGTTTTTATTGTTGTTATAGCCGTCTAGGATCAAGTTGTGCAAAAGAAACCAAGCAAAAACGTTCAAAAGGGTGATTTTTATGTGTTTTTAGGTGAAAAAGTTTGTATTTTTCTTGACTACATTTTGTCTCACTAGCATATTCTTGGTTGCGTTTTGTCAGAAAAAGTACACTGCGTTTTGTCGTTTATGTAAAGGACAACAGTACTGTGTTTTGTCTTATTAGGAGCTGCGTTTTGCTTCCTACATTTTGGTTATGCGTTTTGGTTTTGCGCTTTGGTTCTGCGTTTTGCTTCCTGCGTTTTGGTGTTGTGTTTTGCCTCTGCGTTTTGCCTAGTTGAAGACCTATCTTACGTTTTGCCTAGGGAGACTCTGTCCATTTCATTTCTTGGTTGTATTTTGTCTCTTGCGTTTTGTCTCCTGCGTTTTGTCTCTTGCGTTTTGTCTCCTGCGTTTTGTCTCTTGCGTTTTGTCTCCTGCGTTTTGTCTCTTGCGTTTTGTCTCTTGCGTTTTGTCTCTTGAGATTTGTCTCTGCGTTTTGTCTATTGAGATTTGTCTCTGCGTTTTGTCTATTGAGATTTGTCTAAGCTTCTTCACTGAGATTTGTCTAAGCTTCTTCACTGAGATTTGTCTAAGCTTCTTCACTGAGATTTGTCTAAGCTTCTTCACTGAGATTTGTCTAAGCTTCTTCACTGAGATTTGTCTAAGCTTCTTCACTAAGATTTGTCTAAGCTTCTTCACTGAGATTTGTCTAAGCTTCTTCACTGAGATTTGTCTAAGCTTCTTCACTGAGATTTGTCTAAGCTTCTTCACTGAGATTTGTCTAAGCTTCTTCACTGAGATTTGTCTACGATTCTTCACTGAGTTTTGCCTAAGTCATATTATCTTCATTACGTAAACTCATTTCAACCAAACCAAATCATAATTAAACAACATATCACCTAATCTAACAAACAATCATCACTTTTAACATACAATCACTAATCATTGTACCGATCCAACGATTATCATAACACAATCAATCAATCATGTCTAAAGCTTCCGATGACATTCAAGAGAGAGAATTGCATCAGTTGCAACTAATGCAAGAAAATGCAAAGGAAAGTTGCATGACATCTTTTCGGCTACTTCATTCATTTCTTCAGGTTCTTTCATACGATGAATCAAAATCCATGAGAGTATCCGAACGTGCATTCATGACACTCTTTGGTCAAGATAATGAGACTTTCACAAGTACGATGTCCCTTAACTTAGATCAATTACAAAGGCAGCTTGACAAAGATGAATTCCAAGAAGATAAATCCATGGCTGCATTTTGGGTGCTCAACAATCAGTTTCAGAAGTTCATCGATTGGCAGCACTTCTTGGATTATGACAGTGAAATGACAGAGAAGCTTTTTGCTGAATACACTGGAATCCAAGTTAAACAGTTTAGAGAAACACTACTCCTACACATGGCTAATGTTAAGAAGTCTGTTGCTGAAAGAACACATCATAAAAGACAGTATGATAGAAGGATGAAGGAAAGACAGATGCAGTCAAGAGAGAGTAAGGTTGTTTCGAGTAAAGCATTGGATGCTAGTTTAGTTGTTACAGAATGCAGTGGGACAAAGTCAGATGAGCATATTACAAGCAGCAATTCAGGGAATTATATCACATATGTTGTGGATGCAGATATCAGACCAGTAAATGACCAAGTGCGATCTGCTGAGGTACATTTGACTACTCAACATAATGTCATTGCTAATGTACAACAGCATACTAATCAATCTGAACCAAGTTATGACACACCAATTGTTGGAAAAGGTGATACAATACCATCTGATTCAACAAATATGATGCATAAGTGAGAAGAGATGCACCAGGATGCTGAAACAAGATCATAAAAAGTCCTTTGCTTAAGGCCGAGTTTCTCAAAACGAATGACATGGTTGAAAAAGAAGTTTATAATGAACTTTCAAACAGATTTTTACAACTTGAAAAACATTGTATTTCACTTGAAATATCATGCAACAAAAGAAAGAAAGTTTTTCAAAGTTAACAAACTCTGGTAAGAATCAGGAGTCATCCTGAGTTTTCGTGAATTTGTATTGAGATCAATGATTTGAAAGCTCACTACAACAGCAAAACCACACAAATTTGCAGCTTGAAGAATAAATTAAAAGTGTGAAAGGAGCAAGTAGATGAACCTAAGGAAAAACTAACATTGATTTTTGAAAATAATAAACATTGAACTAGAGAGTGAGTGATTGCTAAATTACTTGCAAGAGGATAGAGAGATAAATACGGAAAATGAGTCATTTAGACACAGACTTACAAGATCTTTATGATCTATCAAAAAGTACATGAATTCATACGAAGATCAAAATGACTCACGCTTGCTCAAGTAAAATAGTAAGACTGAGAAAAATGCTACATTAAAAGCTTAGATTCAGGAAACAGGTTTTGCGAATGTACATTAAAAACGAATTATACGAAAGTTAAAAGAAATATGCATGGATACTAAGTTTCAAAAACCATCATCTTGGTGAAACCTGCAAGTTTTACAACACCCAGATACCAATCAGTTGTTAGACAACCGAATGCGTTTAAATCTGAATGACCTAACTTTTCAAAACCATGGTTTGCCTCCCAAGTTGATGTGATTAACGTTTTGTCAAAACCAGTCACTCCTCATTATTTGACTAAAGTTTGAGAATATGTCCTTGCAAAACCTCATCACGTGATTGCACCTGGCTCATCTATGAATAGTCAAGAAGAACTGTATGGTTCAAGTGCTATGGCTCATAATCACTATCTAGAGGAAGCTAGGAAAAAGACACAAGAAAGAAATAGGAATTCAAGACCTAGTGTGATGCATACTACTAGTCTACAAAACACTGCTAATGGTAGCAAACCAAATCCTAGGAGCAACAATCAAATATCTAGGAGTTTGCCTGTATCTAAGAGTAGTTGTGGAATGTCAAATGGTGTGTCGCTAGTAGATCACTCTAGGAATTCTAGTTCTTTTTCTGACTCTAAACACTTTGTTTGCTCTACGTGTCATAAATGTGTCTTTAATGCAAATCATGATAATTGTATAACAAAATTCCTGAAAGAGGTGGATTCTCGTGCTAAGGTTCAATCCCCTAAGACTAGAAACAAAAACAAACCCGTAGAACCAAAGAGTCATACTCAGAAACCTGGTAGGCAGATTGCTATAGGACAAAGGTTTTCTCCCAAGAAGTCTTCCGCTGTGCATGAGAAACCAAACACTCCTAGATCTTGTCTTAGGTGGAAACCGACGGGTAGAATTTTCAAAATTGCTGGTCTTAGGTGGATACCTACTGGAAAGATGTTCACCGATAACACAACCAAAGTTCACAATGAACCTCCAAATGGTTCAAATGGTGATTTTCACTAACCCATATGAATGCGATCAAACCTAATGTCAATGCATTACTACGACTAAACTCAAGTGCAGGTACATCTTGTAATCTTATAAAGGAAAGACTCAAAGTTTGGTTGCTAAAAAGACTGATATCTCATAAACCAGTGGTTTAAGGGATACAAATCTGATGCACATGAACAATGACGTTTGTTCATGTAACACCCCCATTTTTACATATAGCAGTGGAAGCTAATCTGGGGTATTACTTCAAGGTATAACAGTCATAATCATAGAAAATGAATCAAAAAGAGTCGTTTATTTTTTTTATTTTTTTTTTTTTTTTTTTTTTTTTTTTTTTAAAAAAAAATAAAAAATAATATAAATTTTTTTTTTTTTTTTTTTTTTTTTTTTTTTTTTTTTTTTTTTTTTTTTTTTTTTTTTTTTTTTTTTTTTTTTTTTTTTTTTTTTTTAAAAAAAATAAATAAATGAAAATAAGTTATCATTCATTATTTCTTACAGAGTTTTTACAAAACAAGAGAGGTCCAACTCTGTATTTACAAAGTGTGAATGATAACGGTTTTTTCCATTCTTCATGTCCTACGCCACTCATGCCATTATTACCTGAGATAAAGCATACTAAAAGTCAACACAAGGTTAGTAAAAAAAATAAGGTTTAAGAAATATAATTTGAATGCAATCGAATATTGTTTACGTTGATATACACCCAGTATTGAAAACATAATTTATTATTGCCATTAGCTCATGAATCCGAAGCCTTAGGGTATGGTGATACATTATAGCCCCTGTCGGTACCTTTGCCAAAATACCCGGCTGTGATTTCTAATGATGTGCAATGGTTACACTAACTGGGTATCACCAACGGGAGTCCTGCCCAAATCGATCTATCCACATCATGCGCGCTTACTACGGAGAGTAATTAACGATTCATGGTTAGGGGACTTAAAGGCAAAGCAGTACTCAGGCCAATAGTAAATGGAAATAGCAAACAGAAATATAATGTATTTATGTTTATAGCATGTATCCCCCTCGCGGGTTTATAAAACATTTGAAATATTGAAATGCAAGGCTATGAACTCACCTGAACAGTTATAGGGAAATTGATAGCAATGTATATGATATGAATAGTAACGGCTTCGTCACAAGCAACCTGGGAATATATGTTAAGTCTTAGTTTGATTGAATATGTAAGATTTTACATTGATGTCGGTTTTGATATTAAAATTATCATAACACCGTTCGGGCCATCATAATTCAGAAGTCATTCAATAAACGTTGGTGGAGCTAGGGCACTTTAAATCATAAACCCAACAACTCAGACAGAACGTAATACCAAGATAAAACTTCTTAATATGAAGCTCCCTAGTATTGTGGTATGATATAGATCCGGAACATGATTTTTGAAAGCACATCGATGATGAATGATATAAGGATTAGAACATAAGCAGTTTTAAGCATTTTATTTAATATCTGAAAATGTTAAGCACGTCAAGCGTTAATTAAAGTTATGTCTGGTAATGTTTTGAATGTGTTTTTATACTTTTTCAAAATGTTACATTTTAGACCCTGGGGTTTGGAAAATTGTAAGTAGACCCCTGAGGTTTGCATTTTTACGACTTTGATCCTTCAACTTTTATTGATATGCAAAATAAACCTTGGACATTAAAAAGTTACATAATAGACCCTTGTAGTTATAACTTTAATAAATTGACACTTTTAGTCCTTTTAGTTATAAGTTTCTGAAATTTATGATATATACCCCTTGCATGGATTATAAATACAAAACATGTCCAAATTGCCATGCAAGCTTATTTTAACATTTCAATAGACATTTATAAGTTATAATAAACTAAAATATGAAGATTTAACACAACGCAAGTTTAAATTAACGATTCGTTAAGCTAGGAAGTAAAACGGGTCATATTAGGGTTTTAAAATGAAAACGCGCGGGTTTTAAGATCAAATTCTCTTATGACTTATCAAAGCACTTATTTTAACATTATATAAGCTTATTAGGATATATTATAACAATAGTTTACAAGTTTAGCACATAGATTAAGTAAAAACATGAAATTAGGGTTTCAGATGTACGGTTTTGGATCAAAAAGGCATAACACATAGGTTTTTAAGTTCAAAGCTTTATATTATGATTTTAGCAAGATCATATGAACATTATAACATTATAAAAGCAGATCATAAGCTTAGAGAACCTGGTCTTGAGCTTATGGCTTGGAAACAGGTCAGAATCGGGACTTTTAGCTTCGTACGCCTAGAATAACGACTCCCGGGCTTCGTTTCTTGGTTTCTTTTGCTTCCTTTCTGAAATTGAGCCTTCTTAAGATCACTTAGGATCTATTAGAGCAAAGGATTGCTTCTATGTAAGGATTATAGAGGAGGAAGTGGGGGATGAAGAAAAATGAACACATAGGAATCCTATTTATACCCATTTGAAGGTATAATGAGTAAGCAAGCTTCATGATCTGGTCTTAACACATATAGGGTCTAGTGTATGATGTGTATAAGCTAGAATTTCAATGGTGGAGGTCTATAAACTAGCTTTGATGAGTTGGTTGTTGTTGGTGTTTGCCGCGGCTGAAGTAAGCAAAAGAGACGCCATGTGCTCTCAATTTTAACCAAGGAATGGTCTAAGTAGGTGAATAAGTTGCTTAAGGGATTCTAGAAGGAGTTCATATAAGTTATTTGCACATGGTTTGGTTTTAAATTAAATGGTCAAAATGATGGGAAGAGGTTCGGAGTCTGTTTAGTAGGGTCGTCAAGGTTTCACAGTTTTCCAAGCCTTTATTTCGTGTATAATGATTAAGGATAGTTAATCATCATGTCCTTAAGGTCTGATAAAGAAGAATTGATGCCAAGAGATTAGCAATTGGTTTGGTTTAGAACGGATTAGAATAAAGAAAATAAGAAATGAGGTCACGGGTTTGATTAGGGCACGTTTAGGGTTTTCTTGACTTTCTTGGTTTATATTTTGCATACTCTTGATTAGGAATGATGGAATACAGATCCTAGGGCTTATATAAAGTATTCTTAGTCATGGAGGTGCTTGATTGCAAAGAAAGGCTTTGAAATGGGTCATTTTGCAAGAAAAGGGTTCATGGGTTCCATTAGGTCTCATTAGGGCTTGGATTGAGTTTGCTTGCTTGTAATTCGTGTACATTTGATTAAGAATGATAGGTTACTGGTCCTAAGGCTTATATTAAGGATTATAATCAAAAGTTGAGAGGTGGTTTGGGTTAAAATGGGTAGAAAATGAGTAAACGGGTCCAAAGTTCTAATTAGGGCACAATTAGGGTTTTCTAGATTTGTTTCTTGTATAATTGAAGTAGAATGATGAAATTATAATGGATTATAATTGAGAATGTTGTAATTTATTTTATTATAACTTATTTAAGTATTGGTTTAGGTTTACAATAGAAAAAAACAAAGAAACGAGTCATGGTTTAGAAACTAGCTCGATTTTAGGGTTTAGGGTTTTGAATTAGGGTTTCAAGAGTAAAAATGTGTTTGAAAGTTTATGAATAGAATAATTAGGGTTTATTTATTGAATATTGATGGTAGTAGCTTGTAAACAAGTGATGGTGAAGAAATTAGAATGAAAACGGAGGTAAAACGGCTATTTTAGAGATCATGCTTAATGACTTATACATTGAGCTTTTAGAGATTTGTACTTTGAGTTGAAGGGATTTTATATTTCAAATGAGATCTTATATTGCTTGTACATATTCTTTAGTAGCTTGTGCATTCACTTTAGGGGTTAACCCTTCCATGAGATTAGGGTTTAGGGCATCCGATAATGGTTTAAAGCCCGTTTTGATATGATGTTGCAAATGGTACCTTATAGGAATAATGTACCTTGTAATAATGATATTATGATATTGATTTGACATGTTATGATGTTTGCTTGTCATATATGAAGACAGGATTGCCATAGATAGGTTGCGTGAGCTCGTCTACTTTAGTTATGCAAGTTACATGACATACTGAGATATTGACAATACAAGTAATGTAATAAAGCGAAAAATTTCCCCGTATAATTGTGATAATAGTAAAATAGGTTGATGAAAATTCTTGGGTTGTTATAGTCTCCACCCCTTACAGAAATCTCGTCCCGAGATTTAATTGAAAGTTATAGTGGTATTGTTTAGAGATAGGTACTGGGTATGAATTTAGGTTAATCAAGGTCACAAGTCCACGTGTGTGATGCATTTATAATTATGTTGTACACCATAATTATAATTACCTCCTTTCACACGTCTACTTATTTTCAAGATCATACCTCTTGGTGACAGTCAATAGAATTTCTCTAGATTCTGGTAGAATCTGGCCATCACTTCCAAGTGTGTTAACTCTTAGGAGAGGTGAATCATAGGGCGATGTAGGTACCCTCTCAAACCTAGTCTGAGCAATGGAACCCCCCCCCTCCTCGTGGCTTCTTGGCATCTGGGACTACCATATGCACCAATTCCCTAAGGAAGAGGCACATTAGGTATTGTCGTGGATTGGGTCTTAGTTATGTTACCACTAGCCTGTGCTGCATCTAAGCTAGCAGCAGTAGTGGTAGCCCTTTCCACTCTGTCATCCCACTCCTCATAGACAGCTCATCTGGTACATTGGGTATAGGCTCACTAGTCTGAGGTAACTCAGTGACCTGGTTTAAGGCTTGCCTAGGTGTTTGAGTCTTTTGGTGTGATGATGAGACAACATTAGGGATTGGTTCTTCATGAATAGGTTGAGCAGTAGAAGGTGGTGGTTGGGGTTCAGAGGGATGTCTGAACTTTCTCATCTTCTGCTTGAATTGCAGATTAGTTGGAAACAAAGGAGTTTGGTTACCCAGAAAATCCTTCTTTTCATATGCTAAAGTTGTGGAGTTAAAGTAGGAGTATATATATTTTCGTTATGGGATTAAGGATCTTTTGTGCTTGTCCAAAAATATTGAATAAATCTTGGATACATTAAAAACTTATATTTACTATCTAAGTTTTTCACCATACCCATCAAAAATCAATTTAGAAAAGTTAAAAGTTTCTGTTGTGGCCAAGCAAATAATAGCAGTTCTATATTGCTACTAAATTAGTTCCCAGAAGTTTTCTTAGAACTAAGACAGGGTAGGATGGTATGGATTCAATTCTCTTACTGAGGGGGAAATTACCTTTTGAAAAGTTCAGTTTAGCATCAGTTTATACTTTCCCATCAGTGAAAGTTGAGCAAAGAATTTCAGAGTTGGCAAACACTAATACAATCTACATTTGCTAATTGGAGATGTCTCCTAACAGATGCTTCAGTAATAGTGAATTCTTTGCCATCAACTGTAGCAGTTATTTCTTGTTCTCCATTATCAACTGTTTTGACAGTAGCAGTCTGCTAGAACTTTTCGATTAGAGAAACATAGATAGTAGGATTCTTAGTAAGAGCAAACCTTATATGACTTTCATTGAGAAAATTCTACTATTCTTAGAATCCTTCAATACCAGATGGTTTCTTTAGATAATCAACCATGTTGTGTTTGTCGCAGAATTCTAAATTCGCCGATTAGTGATTGAGTTATGATAGGGTTTGGGTTTATGTTCGTTAATGAGAGTAGGAGAGTTTGGCAAGTTATTGAGTTTTTATTCAGAATGCAGATTAAGGCGTTTTGATGGCCGATGATTAAAATGAATTTTTATCTTGAAGAAAGCTTATAAGTGAAAGAAAGATCAAGAATTATCCAAATTATAAACCCTTTATGCGGAAATCTTTGGCAAACAAATATCTCAACAGGCTATTATTTTAATTGCCAAAAAATTGTTATACCCCAAAAAAGTATCTAAAAAGGTAGCCCGCTAGTACTTATTTTAGTCTTAGTAGTTACTAAGTATATGCCTAGCAGTATAGGTTTGGACTAACAGTACTAAGTAGTTCCCAGCAGTACTCAAAAATGCCTAGCAGTATTAACTTTTGAGGTACTAGTTTTAACCTCAATTCCATTCCAAAAGGCATTTCCATCATCAATGTTGATTCCCACAAGCTCTCTTTCTGTTTTTAAGCTCACTATATCTCTCAATTCTTTTGCTTACTGAATATCCTTGTCCTGATTTTTATTTCACAAATCTTCTCTTATTTTTTGAGCTCACTTTCTCTTTGTCTGTTTTTGTTTTCTCTCAATTCTTTTAAGCTCACTTTTTCTCTCTGTTTGTTTTTATTTTCTCTCAAATCTCACAATATTTATTATAACAGCAGTAGTAATTATACATACCAGTACTAACTTGAATTTCATCATTAGCTGTTGTTCCATCTCATGTCAAGCATAATCCACTGCATCTTGACACTTATTAACCTCCCCTCAATCAATGCTTCAGGGGTTAAGCATTCCAATACTGGCAGTTAGATATTGAAATCTGCCAACATCAAATGCTTTTGTGAGCAAGTCTGCAACATTGTGATCTGTATGTATCTTAATCACTTGTATAAGCCTCTTCTCATAAGAATCTCTGATGGAAACGCGTGCCTACTATGTCAATGTTCTAGGTTTATAATTGGAACAATTGGATTCTTCATAATACATATGGTGCTTTCATTATCAATGTAAATCTTGGTGTTCATGAAATTGAACCCATAATCAAGCATTGATTTTGATCCATATCCCACCTAGTCCTACAAACCAATTAGCTAGCCAGAACTACTCTTGCTTCAGTAGTTGGAGTGGCAACTATAGGTTTTTACTTTTTACATTGCCATGAAATCAACCTTTGCCAAGAAATTGACAACCTCCTATTGTAGATTTCCTGTCAAGACTAGCTCTAGCATAATTACTATCTGAAAAATCTTCTAAGTCAAATGGTGATTCCCTAGGATACCAAGGCTAATTTTGGGCTTGACCTTTTCAAGTATCTAAAATCCTCTGCACGCATGAAGATTTGAGACTTTAGGAGTAAATTGGAACATCTGCTCTAAGCACAAACAGCAAACATTATGTCAGGCCTAAAAGCTGTTAAGTACATCAATGATCCAATCATTGATCTGTATAAGTGAACATCCACATCTTCAGCTTCTTCATCCTTGAGCAATGCCTTGTTAGTTTTGGAGTGCTTGCTGTCTTCACTAAAAAGAAATTAAATTTCTCCCCCCCCCCTATTAGCGACACCCCCATACTTGTCCCTTACGCGGCTGATGAAAGATTCCATCATCTCTCTGCCCCCCCCACTCCCCCGCTCCTGCAACCCTAAGAGAAAGTGAGCTCCCGCATAGAACTCATAATAGAACTTCTTGTGCATTAAAACTTTTCAAAACTGTGTACATAAAGATACTTCGAAGATTATAACCAAAAGATGATGTCATCTCATACACCTTATACTAACAGGATATCACCTTTGTCTTCTTGATATAACAACGTTTATCTTTGATTCCCTCTTCTAAATCCATTGTCTAATAAGTAGGTGGTCAAAGTAATTTAGGTCTCATACCCAGGCTTTTGGAGCCTTGATGGAGACATTATAGGCTTTTTCTACCTTTTGTAACCTTGTAAGGTAACTATAGTTACTCAAAATCTATGAGGTTGGCACACATATACTCTTCTCTCAAATATTTCCTATAAATAAGCACCTCTTCACTTCATTGGCTAGACAAATGAACCCATAAATGAGGCTATAGGCCAAAAAATAACTTGATTCTTCTATCCTAGGCAACATGAGCAAAACTGATATACTCAATTCCTTTCTTCTTGGTGTGTAACTTGTTTAACAGTCTTGCCTTGTTTCTAACTACTACTCCCTCTCTCATCTTTCTTGTCTTCTATAGAACCATTTTGTCCCAATGGCATGCCTCGCCTTTGGGTAAATCAACCAATCTTTTAAACATTCTGCAAATAATCTTATAGCAACTCATTTTGCATTGCCTTATCCAGCTTGGATCTGTCAAAACTTGTGTTACCTTTTTGTTCTATTTGTGAGAGAAAACAGACAAATATACAGTTTGATACTCTTTGTGATTTGTTCTCTCTGCTTTATTGATGCAATGACCATAGCATGTTCTTAGAAATTTGGTCATCCTTCTTGTTGGGAGTAGCTGATTTTATGTCTACATATGATTTGGTTTTTAGGATGATCCTTCTGAACTTCTTGGGTTGTGGGAATAGGACTGACATTATGGTTGTTTCCATGTTGTTAAAGGTCAGCTCTGCACCAACTTCTTCATCATCATATGCACATTAAAGATACAGTATCCTCCAAATCAGGCATGAAAGGATCAGTAGGAAGATTATCATTTGGAAGAGTAGCAGCATTAACAGGGATTGATCCATTAAGATTATCACAAGAGGATCTAACAGCATTAACAAGAGTGAACATCCTGTAGATACTATTTCCATTAACATCCTTGTCTTGTCCAAACACACTTTCAAACTCATTCCTTTGGACTCTTTCTCTTCTTGGATCCATAGTAGTAAAGGAAGAACTAATAGTATTAATTAATGAACTAACAGTATTAAGTTTCTTAGTACTGTTAGTGTTAGTTGCCTCCCATTAACCACTTTTGTCATCTTCTTTTACTGGATCTTCATTAGTCTTTTTACCAGCATCATCAGCAACTGCATCCTTTGAGCTCTGTGGACTATCATAAAGTTATGGTAGCAGAATATATTGTTGAGTAGGTAGGCTATCAACTGTATTATTGTTACATGCTTCTTATTAGTTTGTATTCCCTGCAGTAATGGCTCATAATTCATAAGTTTGTTAGTAAATCAATTTCACAAAGAGAAATCTAGTCCACTCCTTGCAACATTGGGTTTGTTTTTAAGAAAGGTTTATGTGCATGGTTCTCCTCTACTTTCCTTAGTTCTTAGTCGTTAAATACCCTAAAAGCCTTTGCTTTTTATAGGAGTATCAAACAAAGAATACCCTCATCTACCTTCTCATCAAATTTGCCTAGGGGATCTAAGGTATTAAGAATGGTCACAGGACACCCAAAAGGTCTCATAAAACTTATACTAGGTGGTCTACCATGCAATAGTTCATAAGGTGTCTTGTTGTGAGGCTTGGTCACTAAAACCCTATTCTGAAAATAACAAGCAGTACTAACTGCTTCAGCCTAAAATGTAGTAGGTAATAATGAATCTGCTAGCATAGTCCTAGTTTCCTCTGTTAGTGTCCTATTCTTTCTTTCAGCAACTTCATTTTGTTGTGGAGTTCTGGCAACACTAAACTCCCTCTTAATCCATTTCATCCCACAAACTGATTCATGTCATTATTTTTAAACTCAGTTCCATTGTCACATCTGATGATTTTAACCTTATGATTTATTTGGTTTTCCTAGTTGCTAAGTTATAAAGGTTTAAGTATTTCCCACTGTCTCATCTTTAGTGGATAAAAAGAAAACCCAACTAAACCTATATAGTCATCAGTGCACACAAGGCAAATAATGTCTTGTGATTGATACTCCTTATAGATGTTGGCCCAAAATAAGTTCGACTATGCTAAATTATAAGGTGGCTGATAGAGCTCAAAGCTTGGTCTCTACAAGAGGCTTTGTGTTGTTTTCCCTGCTGACAAGCACACAAAGTATGGTCATTTCAAAAGCTTTGAAGGCAATCCTCTTACAGGTTTCCCATCACATGATGTGTTCATTGTTTTAAAGTTCTTTATATGACCAAGCACTCCTATGCCATAAATTAGACTCTTCTATTGTTCATTTGGTAAATAATTAAGTTAATTCCTCCAGGAAAGTATAAAACATTCTTAGATCAAAACTGTAAACATGTTGTTCTGTCTGGGAACTTTAAGCACGATGTGGATAAACGTATAGAGGGGGGTGTATATATGTTTCTTTCAAAACTTTAAACAAAGATTACATGACATCTCTGCCGGCAGGTCCCATAAATATATAGGGTGCCGCCTAGTACATCAGGGTCGCCCTATTTTTAAGGGACGCCTCCAGAAGAGGTTTCGGAGACTAGTAAATTATTTAGTACTAGTGTTTTTCTTTTTTATGCAATATAATCATTTGTATTCAAATCACCAATCAAGTTTGACGCAATATGAGAAGTGTTGATAATAGATTTAAAATAACTAGCGCATTATTCTAACCAATATTCCACAACTCACAATGTTTACTACAAATAGTACACAAACTAGACGAACATACCAATACACAAACAATGCACACAATTCATAAAGCACAATGCAAGTGTTACAAGTAAAGCGATAAATGTAAAGACATAAGTATAAGAGAAAGGTAAGAGAAAATTCAAACGGCTACGTATGATTTATAGTGGTTCGGTCTCGATGTCCTTTCGCCCTACTCACTCCTCAAGTATCCAACTCGCGAGTTACTTACTAATCCAACAAGCTCCCTTTCGGCGGAGAAAACCTTATAATAATGCTTACATTATTTCGCCACTAAGCTAAATGTCGAGTCTTATTCGGGTATAACCAAACCCGTTATGTTTTGTGGCCTAAATAACAATCCTTGTGTTTTATGGTCTAAAACACATAAAAGCGTTCTTACATTATTTTCCGACACTATGCTAAAATGTCGAGGTCTTAATCTTAACTTGAAACCAATCTACCCACGTAACCAATGTATTTTAAGGCCCTAAAAATACTAACCATCCCACAATAAAACCCAATCCAAATATTATACTTCATTGGATCTATACACAAAAAAAAAACCAATAAAAAAAAACATACTAAAGATTGCAATACCATGGACTCGTCTTTATTGTAACAAATGTTACAAATGGACTAACTGATAACTTCGGATCTTGAAGATGACTGAAGTTCTTCTCTTGCACTTGAGGGAAGAAGGAAAGAGTAGAAGATTGGATCACATTTAAACAAGATTAAACAAGTTAAATGATCAAAGATTTAGAGAGATTTAGTAAGATCTAAAGAGAGAAAGAACTGAGAGAAATTCGTGCAAAAGGGTTATCAAAATAGTTGGAGGTGACTCACTATTTATAGGAGCTGAAGCTGACTTTCATACATTTTTTTACACTCAAAACCCTAATTCAAAATCCTAAACCCTAAAACCAAGCTAGTTTCTGAACCATGACCCGTTTCTTGATTTTTATCCATTATAAACCTAAACCAATACTTAAATAAGTTCTAATAACATAAATTACAACATCCTCAATCAAATTCCATTATCATTTCATCATTCTACTTCAATTATACAAGAAACAAATCCAGAAAACTCTAATTGTGCCCTAATTGGAACTTTGGACCCGTTTACTCATTTATTTCTTTGATCACCCTACAAGTTTAATGTTTGTTTGTACATACCTTATGTGATTTACGTCGGGGGCAAACAAACATCAGTGTTGATGCAGATTTGAGACGTCAAAAGATGTTGATGTATGTATGCATTGATGATTTATGATTATGAGTAACTAGCGTACTTTACATTATGTATTACAAGTCACATGTTTGTCATTATCAAAACATAAAGAGATCATACAGATTAAATATCATAATATTTTTACTAACAATCTCCCCCTTTTTGATGATGATAAACTATGTAAACTATAACATATAGTAAAGTTTAAAAGTTACTCGTTTACACTCCCTTCTCCCCCTTTTGTCGAAGCAAAAAGGTATTATGGGGATAATGGTTAGAGCATATAGGTTGGAGATTTGAGAAGAAGGTAGGTGCTCCGAGTATATAGGTTTCAGGTAATGAGGAAAAGGTAGGTGCTCCAAGTATATAGATTGGAAGAATAAGAAGAAGTTATGTATTGGTTGAAGAAGTTATGTTTGGATAATTTAAAAGAGGTCATGATAGATGAGGAGAAGGCTTGAAAAGAAGGTAGGTACTTTAAGTATATAAGTTGAAGGTATGAGAAGAGGACCTTAAGATTAAGGGTGATTTTGAAGTGGAGGATGTAAAGTATTTGGAGTATGAATGAGCCCTTCATCGTATTTGACAATCTCCAATCCTATCTTCCTATAAAGGTGAGCTTGCATCATCCTAGTAAAGTCTTCTATCATCACGGTTTACCTAACTCCATGCTATTTACCCACATATCTCCTAGATCCCCCTTGCTCATTGCGTCCTTATGTTAATATCATTGCTTGTATATTGACTCTAATGGATCCATGGATCAAATAAATTACCATCGATGCTCAAGAAGTTTGATGCAATTTAAATGAGTAGAGCGCTTGCAAGTGCTCCCCCTCGGTGTATGCTCCCCTTGTTTGGGGAACCAAGGAATCAAGATATTGTTGTGCTACAAAATAAAGTTAGTAGACAAGTGCACATATACATATATCAAAACATTAGCGAAGAACTAGACATGCACTTCTAGGTTTTATTATTCTAAAGTATGACACCTTGAAAGAGAAGTAGAAACTAAACACAAGTAATCATTATTTTAAAAACAACCTAAATGATGAAATAAAAAGAATCGAGACGTATGTTTACGGAGAAAGATTAGACCGACTTTTAATAAACAAGAATGGGATTCGTTTATTGATTGACACAAAAATATTATGAGAATGACCTTTTAAAAGTAGACGAATGACATTTAATATCTTGGCAAAATATGTCTATATATATATACTTTAAAAGAATAAAAAGAAAAATAAGACGAGGATGGAGACGATGTGCTCTTGGATGTGAATGAAAATGATTCCATAGAGCCGAAAAGTGGGAAAGGATGAGCGATACTAAAGAAGGAACGTGTTGACGCGAGGTTGATAGAAAAGATTGATATATCATTTGCACTAACAATTCTGATGTTGCATATGTATTGAATATCTTTTTTATGTTCTTTACTTTCTAGGATATAGAAAGTTTTACGAAGGAGTGACATTTGCATTTCACAAATTACTTAAATATTTTAGATGAAATAATTAAGTTTTCAAGATATATATGAGGAATTTTAATAGTAACTAGACTATTAAAAGAGAGAAAAAACATTTAGAAGTGAGAAGGAACATTAGAGGCGAGGAGACTTATTAGAAGTGAAAAAGGACGTTTAAAAGTGAGAGGAAACATTAGAAGTAGAAAGAATATTAGAAGTGAAAAAGGACGTTTAAAAGTGAGAGGAAACATTAGAAGTAGAAAGAATATTAGAAGTGAAAGGATTATTAGAAGAGAGAAGAAATGTTTAGGAGTGAGAAGAATTGTCGATAGACGAGAAGAGACTATTAGAATTAAGACAAGATGTATGCGAGATGTGAGGACCAAGGTTTGTATGTGAGGGGATTTATTATAAAGTGATGGATTGTAAGTATATCGATTGTAAGGAATATGTTTGATAATGAGACGCATTTTATTATGAAATTCACTTGACTCTTGATAACATAAGCAACGATGCTTATAAGCGTTGGGATATAAGGATGACCCATTGATCTATAGAGAGATATTGGGCATAGGTTTGGGTGTAGAGTAGAAGTCAGTTCGTAGCAGAAGAGAGGAAGTGTTTGGTTATGGATTAAGAAAAGATGAATGGAATTACGAGCCTGCTCGCGGTGATCCCAGATATATTTAGGGGCCGCCAGAATAGGTCTAGGGACCGCCAGACCGCCAACAAGAGAGGAGTTAAGGACTTGACGAATTTTGTAAGAGGCGTGACATTTTAATTTGCATTTCGCTAATTAAAAATACTTAAAGTACTTCGAATGAAGTAGTTAAGTTGTCACGACGCACGGAATAGAAAAT